>PNEQ01004904.1:0-17899 GCA_003012365.1 Medauroidea extradentata | reverse complement strand
AAGATAAATACAAGTAGCATATGTATTTACCCACATTAGGTGCTTATGAAAACCCCTCTCGACCTACTAATTAGAGTAGTTATTACTCTAAAATCAGTCAAGAACCTCATGTAATAAAAGTCTACCAGCCTGCAAGATCTCGAAATATTCAACTCGATCTCGTCGCTGGATCCACTCACATCTACCATGCTCGCAAGCAGGGTAGATAGCCAGCAGCAGGCAAAAGCAGGAAAGCGCACGTATAAAGTAAACAAAAACAGGCTCCGCGTTTGAGTGCACGTACACTAAAAGTACAATGTCAAAATGTAGCATTTTAGTTAGGCGAAAAGTCTGGATGAGTTTTATCAAGTAAAAATGTCACCGGATAAAGTAGTTCAGGTATGGAGTAAATTATATATGTAGTTACAGTATTAATTACTAGGCCTTCTAAATATACAAATATGTAAATTTAGTTGCAAATAGTAAACACTTGATTAATGCAAAAAGCAGCAGTTATGGGTCAGAGAATTTTTACATTGCAATCCCTTATTGCTATGCAAATTTTTGGGGGTTAGCTCTATCATTTTTGTACATACACACTACTAGTAAATTGTAAAGCTATATATGTACCAGTACAAAAGGATATTCTGCACTATTCTCTGGTCTAATAATACAGATCCGCCTTTTCAGCGACAAACATACAGCTTCTGCAGATTTTTCCACATTTTTTAAAAATATGCCGCCAATATATGGTACTACTCTTTTAAGAATTTATGTACACTCAGAAATAACAGTTAAAACATAATGACTGAGTAGATCCAGTCATGTGACCACTACTACAGAGTAGAATATACCTACTATATGCTTTCATAAGCACCAATTAACACATTTGTGCACTGACAGTATGCACAGTAAGATACTTTACAACACACATCCTAACAATCGAACCACACTTGCATTCAATGACAAGGATATATTTTTTAACACAAACTGCAGTGAAAACATTATTCAGTGTGAACAGACTTCACTTTGACTGTTGATAGCTTACTGCATTCAGTATCCACATGTCATTTGATACTGGCTTTAAATATTTGGTAGGGTTATTAAAAAATCTGTAACACTTCTTGTATCAGTTACATGAACATTCAGACATTCAAGTAAAACTCCGTGCGACACACGGTAAGACATGATCTCTGAAAGAACTGTGCAATGGGAAAGCATGACTGGATTTAGCTTCTCTGACATACTCCATTGCGATATAGTAGATGACTGTCGAAGAAACCTAAAGAAAAAACATAAATAAGCAGAGTATGCTTTAGTCAACAGGTTACATATACTGTACAACATAAAATTTCATAAATGGAATCGGGTCAATTAAAAACAAGGATAAACAGATAAGAAAATATAATTCAAAAATAAACATAAAAACTCAATGCCTGGGTTGCCTGCCTTGGTGGGTTCTTAGGATTTTATATTTTTATTTTTATTTCTTATCTGCATACCCTTGTTTTTATTTGACCCGATTCGATTTATGGAATTTCATGTTGTGTATGTATCCTGTTGACTAAAGCACACTCTGCTGTTTTCTTTGGCAGTCATCTGTATCACAATGGAGTTATGTCCAAGAAACTAAATCCAGTCACACTGTAAGACATTGCTAACTGACACAACACAGATAAGCACATTCTGACAGAAACCTCTCGGGCGCATCTCAAGATCAAAGTGAAGATCACTTGAAAAATGATTGCTTCATGACCAAGGGACAACCTACTGTGTGGAGGGAAATTTGAAAATGTGCTGAGGTAGTAATGTTGACACCAAATGAGTTCCCAGCATCTCTGTTCTGCTACGTATTGTCAGAAGATTGGTATAAAGTCCTCACCACTCTGGCATTGTAACATGAGCCAAAAGTCAAGCTGTGAAAGACCATATATGCTGCAACTGGTTTTTAACCAGTAGATTTATGTTGGAACTGCCTATGGCTTGTTTGGTATCTGTCCTGCTGTCATTCATCCTGCATGTGCATTTGAGGTAAACTTAAAAATAAATTTTGGCAAAATTCAAAACATTTTGTGTCACTATGGTGCAAGATAACAATTTTAATCATACCTCCTTCCTCATTTCCAAAAAATAAATTCTAACATATCATAATTTGCAACTAATGAAGGCTTTTATTAAACACTATGCGGCCACAGAATATGGCAATTTGACGGTGTGTGAAGAAAAGCTTGACACTGTGTTGTAATGCAGGCAGAGGATTTCAAATTCACTTACAACTTCTACCATCAAACTACTGAGGAATACCGTATAAACTGGAACCTACAATTGTTTGTCCAAGAAACCTGGTGCAATGATTGTCATTAATTCCTGGCCATTTAGCCTTAATCCACAACACACACACACACACACTTTTATGCAATAAGCTTGTCTATGTATTTCATTGATTTGTGTAGTTCACAGTGAAGCATCAAGGTCCACTGAAACACTGCCAATGGTTTGCCACAAAGCTATATACACTATGTACTGTATAGTACTGATATTAAAAAACTTGACGTCATATTTGTATATGAAAAAACAGACTATTCCGGCCAATTGCCGTAATGCAGAAAGTGTAAAATATTCCCTAAAGGGTTTTTTTCTTCCATTTACTCATAAAAAATTGGTAACAAGAAATATTTAAGGGCAGAATGAAAGGTATAAATAGTTGAAAGGTATAAATAGTTAACTTTCTTTTTACTCTGTAGTCAACTACTTTAGTCTGAAATTATTTTAATGTACAGTATATCAGAGAATTGCATTTAAAAATAAAAAAAAAAAAAATACTTTGTAATGTGATCCTCTTATGAAATTTACTATGTCGGGTTCTGCTTGTGACAAAGTATAGGTAACTTTACTTATTTTTCTACAGAAAGCATGGTCTCATTCAATCCTATACCACTATGAATTACATTCACGTCATCGTAAAAGGAACCAGCATTAAAGAGACAATTTTAACAATTCAAATAGACTAACATTATCACAGTAACAAACATACATACAGTAGTTAAGAAATGGAATGGTAAAATTACTGCTGACACATTAAATATTCATACATACACTACAACCCTGATTTCAACAAATATAACAAAGTAATTTTTGGGTATGTACCATAAAACAAAATTTTTAAATTCGAACAAAGTTCCAAACAAAACAAAGAACAAAAATTTAAGAATCCTTAACAACTCATTAAAATAGACACACTTTACAAAATATGTTTGGCTCATTAGGCTGAATAGAGCCTGTCTTTATTTTCTGTGGTGCCCGTTTTCAAGATGAACTCGAAGTAATTTTCAGAAGCCGAAACACTAATAAAATAAAGCTTCACGAAAAACGTATCTCACAATACATATTGTATCATAAATCTGTAAAATTTTCAGTTATAACCTAGTGAAATAACATAAAACAATTTCAAATCATTAGTCGATGGACAGGGAAGTGGCCAAACAACACAAAACACTCTAAATAACAAAGTAAATTGATTTTTGTACATACTGCCCCTCATAAATGATGCATTAAAAAGATACTGTTTCCACAATGGCCAGCTTTATAGCAGGGCTAAACACACTGCAGATATTCATATGAGTCAAACATAGACAATGGTATTACATAAAGTCCAAACTTCATACCAATTTGGACAAAATAACAGACTTTTTGCATGTCTATACAAATGCCAAAGATTTACCATGTTTAGGAAATTTTTTTATGCCTACATAACAATAACTAATACCAGTAGAACCCTCTTATAATGTTCCCAGTCACAATATTTTCATGTTTATAATAATTCATTTGGTCCTTATCATTTATTAATAGAAAATCACACGCTTATAATGTTTTTCCATTTATAAATTCAACATTTTTTGGGTCCCTACAGAAACGTTATAACATGGTTCTACTGTAATATCACTTATTTCTCAACTGCAACACTAAAGGATGACAACACACGCACAACCTTGTTCGGTAACTTGCATACATTCAAGATTCACATATCATTACTGTTGTCTGCTTATTCCACAAATGTTTAACATACTTAGTTAGCATTCTTTAACTTTTTGTGCAACTGAATTTAAAAACTACTGTACATGGTAGTTTGTGTTATTTCCTTTCACCATAAAATAACCCTACATAAATAGCGCTACCTATATGATTAAAAGTTATTTTTTTTAACATGCACGTTAGCTTCAAAGTCTTTCACGCTTCCGCCATGACAAGAACAATCCACAGCCAACATCTGCAAGCCAAATACTATATTTGCTGCTACAACAATGTCAACAATCTTGTAAACTTATTTAAAGGAAATGTATGGTTTTCATTATTGTGATTTACACAATTCACACCTGAAACTTCAATAAACAGAACCAATAACTTTTTTCTTATGAAACAAACACCTTGTATCATTTCAGCAACATACGTGTTCTGCATCTAGAAATAAAAATTAATATGTATTCTCTGTAAACTGACAGCACACCACAAAAGAATAAAAGGTACAAACTGATTCAAATTTTCTAATCACTGAGAATCAAAATTTATCAATTACCCAGTTCAGCAAAGAATCTGTAAAATTCAAGAATTGATAACCCAACTATCCCACCAGTAATGAGTGCACAAGGCTTATAGAGCAGGTCTAAAGTTTAAGATTTCATAAGTTGCTGTATTAGACTATGTCAAACAATAGTACTGTAGTAGTTATCAATTTCTACTTCGCAACGTAACAAAATAAATAAAAATAATAATTAATAAATAATTAGTCCTAGAACCACCAGTGGTTGAAACACTACCATACATCAGCTGAGACAATATTATCAATTCTATAATGCAAGAAGGTCAGAGTGAACAGAGTCCTAACATGTTTAATTATAAATCTACAATAATGTATGTAAACAAAATATAAGCAATTTTATGCAGGGTGTGTTTCAAGGTACATAGAAATTATTTTCAATGCAAATAAATGTTGTAAATTGACTTTCTTTTATCCAACCTTTAATAACTGTTCAGTTTTTTTTTTAATTTCAACAATTTTTCTGAAATTGTACAAGAAAATTCATTGACGAATGTTATGGTGCACATCCACCAGATCAACTAAAATTCCAGGTCGGATGAACTGGTGGATTCGTTGATTAAAATTAACTCAACCAGAAGAGTATTTTTGGAATGTCCAGTGTACCGGTACAACAGTGGACACACTGAACAAATTTTTAATCTACTTCATAATTACTATTTTTAGTTAACCATGTCTAAATAAAAACGGCTAACAACCTAAATGCACTCTTCATTTAGAGTAACTAAGAATAAATGTGCAGTAAGCATTTCCTATACAGTGGGATAACAAAAGGAGTTCTTGTGCGGACTGGAATAATGTGCACAACCCTCACCTTAGCACAATAAATTCAAAGTGAAATACAGTCAAACTGGAATGTACGCTGAGGTATAATCACAAACACACAGCCTTCGTACAACATACATAACTCATTTCTACCGCTTGCAGGAGACAAAACATCAATGTGCAAAATGTACATGTTCCTATGTTTTCTACTAGACTCCTTTATATACTATATGGGTTATCATATTCCTTGTTAAAATAAACATATAAATTGCATGCCTATAACAATAGGACCAAATTTTTTTAACTAACGAAAATTTACTCAGTAGTAACGTCAAAAGTTTAACTGTAATCGGTACAAACATAGTAATTAGTATTTTTGTAGTCGAACAGCTTAAACTCATTAAAAATTTCAGAACACACAACTCAAGCCCCAACAGGAATTTTTTAAATTCTAATTACAGTACGTACTGTATATCTCTCTCTTAGCAACTGCAAATGTACAGCCTTAACTGAAATGTATGTATAAGCAGTATTTAAAAATATTGTCCTGGTATTGGATAAAATCCCACCTACCCCATTCCAAGACTAAGTTTAAAAACAGGCAACGATATGCATCCAGAGCCAAAGGTTAACCCAACATGGATTTAGTTATTCATAGTACTGTGCTCTATGAAATTAGGTACTATATTTCTAACTGATCTCAAAAGTTAAATAAAAAAGCAGACAGCAAACAATGGCAAAACATACTGCAAGACACAATAACACTGTTAACATTAAGCAACAATCTCCTTCTGCCCTTGTAAAAATACTGACAATAATGCATGAATGGCTTAAGTGAATTGTACTTTGGAAACAATGCAATAGCAATGTATCACATTATACAAAATTTTAAGAAAGTACAAACAGCGTCAGTGAGAAATTTAATTACTATGCACAGGCTCCTGATAATATGTTCGTAAAGGAACACATGTATATTGCTTACCATCACAGAAAACTGCAAACTTATTATTGCACTGCAAAACATATTATATAAACTGTTATTAACACACATTACGTTCGACATCAATCCACTTGGAAGACATCACCAATAAATTTCATTATGATGTGTCATTAATTATTTCACAATAAATATAGTCAACTCTCGAATATCAAATTTCATTAAAGGATATAAAAATAAAAATACATATACAGTGGAACCTCTTTGTATTGAACAGAGATGTATTCAAAGTCCGCATCTATGGAACACATTCTGTGGCTCCAAATCTTATTTTTCTGCATTTCACGACCACATACTACATTGAATGTCTGCATGTATTGAAACTTTTTGTCAGTCCCCAGAGAAACGATAGACAGAGATTCCACTGTAACGTTACAAAAGTTACACATTGTTTATCTTGTAAAATTGCTGTGCTCTTTAACTGTCATTCCATTATAGTTAAATCGAAGTTGTAGTATCTCAAAATTTAGGGTCTAGTGTTGTTACGAGACGTATGTACTTCAGCTCAGGCAACTCATAAAATCAGCATTGGAAAGTATTGAATTTCAGAAACTACTCACATACCTGAATATAATTATTAATGGGATTTTACCAAATATGTATCCATGTTTGTTTGTTTTAGATTATATAATTTCAGGTCAAAAATAAAAAATTAATTCAGTAAAAATTGATTAATTATTAGCAATTTTGTGTACATCTCCTGAGAGTTAATTGTAAACATACCGAGGTACAGCCATCACTAGACATGTTCGCAACAACTAGCCGTTGTAATACAGCAATGGTATCACCACTTTGAATCTCATGTTATCAGAACAAAAGGTACAGGAGCATGCTAGCACTAGGCTAACTCTTACTTGCCCACCACTTATCTCATCGCTAGAGCCACAAGTTTGTCGCAAGAAGATTTTTTTTTATTTTAAAAATACCTAACGTTCATATCAGCAGCTCTGCATCAGGGCTATCGGCAGTGTGCCTTTGCTCAAACACGTCTCTCATTTGACAGAAACCACCATAACGTTACTGTGATACCATGTGCCTCGGACATGCCAGCACAACCCCAAGACAAGTGACAGTTAAAACATTCCATCACCGACCATAAAGAAGAGCTGCAGATGTGCGCGTAAGGCATTGAAACACAATGGTGCAAACAACTTTTCCATCATACAATTATGGCTTTACTCATTGCCCCTAGCATCCTTCTTCCTCTCTAAGACAATTCTTGAACTGAGGATGTAATATCTTGAAATAGTTTCCAGTATCATTAAATACAGGTTTTACCTTCTGGATTTGGAAAACTAAAGGTTTTGTGTGGTTTTAATTTCAAAGATACTTTTGAAGTACACTGCATTTAATTCACAAAGTGAACAATTCACGTACAGATAGTCGGAAGTTTACGTATTCGAAAAACTATATAAAAGACATAAAACAAAATTTACCCAACATGTGCAAATTTCTAGCAGTCAACTTCGCAGTAACATAACCTAAACAAAATACACAGCCGTAAGCAAATACTTGTGCATATGTGACAGAATCTCAGACAATGACAGTGGCTCCTTAAATCAGTCTTCTAGAAAGCTATCAAGTGCAGCATTTAACATGCATAGCTGAAAATTGGATACGTGGTTTGCATACGTATAAAACCAGAGCAGTAACAGTCTAGCAACAGCAGGGACTTGATAGTCCCATACTCTGTGAGGAAAAATGAGTGTTGGAAAAGACTGGCAATATTTGAGATGAAATTTCATATGTACCCTCATCAAAGTCCATGTCATCTTTCCTTTCCTAGTACCTACCCTTGTTTACACCAGTGAGGTAGACTAGACTTCAAAGCCGTACAAACACACTAGCATAATTTAAAATTTTAATGCCCATCTGTTAATTATATGTGTGGTGACTTTACAGAGATCAGTCAATCTACCGCACAAGTTTTAAGGTGGATTCACAACCTTCACTTAACATACATATGTACTTGTGAGGTTTTTTACCTTGTACAGTACCGCCCCGATTTAACGAACTCTGGAATAATGAAAACAGCAATTTAATAAAAGGATTTTTAGGAACCTTCAAAAAAAATTTATATGTAATAACTAAGTAACTTTGATAAAATGAAGCATAAATTGTAATTTAGGCTAAGTCTATTAAAAATACTTTCACTTGTTGCAGTATATACTTACATCTCCTTAGACAGTCTTAAACCATCCGTAGAGGGGAAAAAAAAAAGTTAAAATTTGTTAAAAACTTTGGCCATGGGAGTGAATTTGGATGAGCGCGTGCGCCGAGAGAGCGACGCTGTATTGCGAAACAAGCGCGCGCCTAGATCCTTCCTAACGACCAGCGGGAACATCATGACCTGGTAGCAGGCATGTGAACGAGCATCTAGGTACTCAATCCATATAACACGGCAGCAAACAACACGAGATCTAATTCACCGATAGTGCTTCGCGTCTCCGTTAGAATGTGCAGCGTGCTAAGGATAGAATGCAGTGGTGTCCAGTGTGATTGTTTTGTCACATCCCATGATAACAACCTCGCAATTATAAAAAATATGTAATTACTGTATATTATTTACGCAGACTACTTACAACGAATTTACTACAGTAAAAGTAAATACAGTAATGTGTTTCGCAGATGCTAAAAAAACACTCTAGTGCAAAGTATTTTTGAGCGAGCAGTAACCAGTTTGTTGCATAAGCACGGTTGCCGACAAGCTATAATGGCCGCCGTTGCACGTATTTAATTATTATTTTATTGTTGTCTCGCGCTTTCAATTAAGTTTTCATAGTTATTTTTAAAAACATTTTTCATGAGATTTTCCTTAATTTTGTTGGAGGAGTGGGAGAGAGACGGAAAAGAAAGACTGCTCTGCAGTGTTAGTCATCATTTCTCACATTTTACGGTGTGCACGCCCGGGTGGCTTAACTCACCAGGTGCGCACTCGACAAGCATTCTACTGGAAGTTTTTGAAGTTTTTTCGCCGAAGTTTTTTCTTTTAGTGCTGCTGTGGCTTACTTAATGATGGTAAATGTGTTACGTTACCGTTGTGAGCCAACAGACTTTTTAAAAATTAACTTAAATTCCGATAAAACATGTTAAGAGGATTTGACTGCACTTTTTTTAGGGATGGGGAGGTGGTTGAAAAAACATGACGTCGTATTTAACGAAAGATCGATTTAGAGTAAACATTTTTGGGTCGCGAGGCATTTCGTTAAATCGGGGTTCTACTGTATTCACAACATAGAATTTAGATGTGCACGAAAGTTGTTTTTGTAAGAGCAAATGTTGGCAATAACTACATTGTGTGCAGAACTTGTGTATAAAATGGTTTAAGAAGATGTTCATTCAAACATAAGTTATGTTACAATAAGAAAAGCAAAGCTTGGTAATCAGAGTCATTCGAAGAAACTACCCAGAAAGTAACGTGGAATCTCATAGATCAAAATATTTGAAGCACACATTTTTATGTAAACTGAGTAAGTACCGGAAGTCACACACACACAGCTTTGCAAACAAATATTGCAACAAACAGTATTTCACTTCAAAGACACACCCAGTATAGTTCTAGACCATTTTTAAATGTCACAAGAACTAAAATCCAGGCCTTCGTTAAGTACAGCATCCGTGCTGAATATCACTCGGACAGAAACAGAGGCCACAATTACTCTTACCACACCTTATTTCTGACAACTACCATTCCACCTGGCAACTCGAGGGTGCGGGTGTGTCATATCAGGACAGAATGTGACACACCAGAAGCTGCCCGCATGGCCCGTCTCAGAGGTAGACCTCGTAGCTGTGTGCGGGGCGGCACAACAACCGGCACAGGTGTGACAGAAGGCCGTGCTCCACTACAGCATCTACCCGTGGGGCACGACGGGGCTTGATCTCACGGCGAAGCACGCGAGGAAGGCCCCCTCAAGAAGAGTGGTGATACTTGACAAATGCAATTGCTGCAAGCTCCTTCGTGAATTCTTCCAGAACGACCACACTCTCCAGCATGCTGTTACTTTCATCCCTGTGCACACAAAACCACACTGACACTGTAATAATTAACAGATAATGGCTCTGCAAGATTCTCGAGATTTAGTGGACTATTGTGGACCGATAGCACCCTCTGCTATACATGCAGTGAAACTAGTGTAAACAAATACTTACAGCTTAATTATACAAAGATAAGTCAAAATAACTTAGGTACGTCTAAGGAGAATAAAACAAGATTTCATTTCTATTCACAGTAGCTTCCTAAAAAAAAAATGTACTCTGCTTATGCAGAAGTAATTTTATACATCCTAAATACAGTTTTACAGAGGAACAATTTTTTTTAACACAGCTCAGCTACCTATTAAAACAATGTACAATGTTGCAAAGTGTAGAAAGAGGAAACATTACAGTCAAATCATATTACAAGTACAGGATGTTCCGAGACATTAGTAATTACGAATATTTTGTAGTGCATTGTCAGTATGTATGTATATAATGTATTATAAAAATGTTCTGTTATCACGAGTGGTATCATCACTTTCGTAGATACGAGAGATTCACAAGCATCAACCATACTGTGCAAATTTTTTAAATTACAGTATAAGTAAACATAACACATAAATACAAGCGCATGTGAGAATCACCATTTATCAGCATATCGTGCACAGCGCGAGATACGGCAACGGTGGAGATTCAGTTGCATCTGGCAACGCTGTTGTGACTTGCTCAGCCTCGACTGTTATGGACGCCATCTTGGTGCTGCACGAAAACGAATGTGGCCAGTTGAGTACATAGCATCGCTTGTGTGCATCTTGCTTTTATTATATCTAACGGAAGTGCAGAATCAGTTTCAAACTCACAATCATGATTTTGTGTATGTTATACTGCAAGAAGTTACATTTACGAAACTTAACCTGTTAAGAGTTGTTTCTTGAACACATTAGGTTTGTCTGATCACGGAAACGAAGGCAAGCAAACTTAAATTGGATCACTATTTGAACGCCTGTATTTGAAGTTTTACGCTACCCAGCGTAACCCGAGTAAGTTCATTACATCCTGTGTCATCGTACTTACGTGTTTTGATTTCTTAACAATAGGTTTTTATTTGGCGAAATTTATGTAGGAATGGATAAATAAACTGTACTCAGCTGAGATCGTGTACTAAAATCGTAACTGTTTTTGCTTTGAATACTTCACAGCGTGGGTAATATGGAACAGCTGCTACTCTTTTGTTTGTCCAATCATATGACATCTTATTGGTGGAGCATAGTTCACTTCAGCCAATCACAAATGAGCTAGCAGTGCTGTTCATTTTAGTTGCAGCCTCGCAAGACTACTTATTTTTGTTTTATTTACCTTACATGTTGCTATGTTGTAGCAAGTAAAAATGGTAACATAAAAAACTATTGAAGATTATGGAATAAATAAATTATTGAATATTATGCGTAATAAACACATGCCTTCTAATTTTTGGCAGCTTGTTTTATAATAGCAGAGATACTAACCAAGGTAAACTGTACAGTTATTATTCCCATTCCATGTAATCATGATAATAACTTTTAAAAAATTATTGTTTGCGTAAACATTTGGTTCTTACGACAACTCGTAATTATGACAATTTTTTCTGCTATTATGAACTTTCGTAGTATCGGAATTCGACTGTACTGTATGTGAAAAGGTTTACATAGGACCCGAGAATTTGGATGAAAAATATTGGGTAGCGTCTAATCTGGGAACGTAGCTGTACTGTAATGAGAGCATTTGGTACAGTTTAAACTGTCTACTCTAACACTAAATCAACATAGAATAGTAGGTTTTTAAAACAATCAAAACAAACCTAGGATAGTTGAGTTTAAATTCAAAATATGATCACCTCCCTGGTGTACCATACACAAAATAGTCAATAATAAATAAATAAACGCCATTTTAGATATATTATGTAATGAGCAAATAAGAAAGTGAACAAACAAACATATATTTTTGTTGTTAGTTGTCAAAGAATTTTTGCAAAAACTTGGATACGTATAGGTAAGTCAACTGTAAAATTTTCATTACTGTGTGAATTTCGCGTACCTGCCTTCTAACTGAAACAAAAATTAAAGTACTAATTATTTTGTGTTTCGTTACACTGAACAATTACACAATCCTAACAGCAAAGCAAAGGTAAGAGGGTTGAGGTGTTCTGCCATCACACAACACCAGCATAACTGCTCACCGAGGGTCGTAGACGCCGTCCAGCAGCCTGCGGCGGGTGGCGAGCAGGTCGGCCCTGTAGCCCTTGATGAGCGGCACCTGGGAGGCAAGCTCCGCAGCTACCAGCTCTAGCGCCCCAAACAAGGTGCTCGTGTCGGGCAGCACCGGCAGCGATGGGTTCAGCAAGTACTCGTGCAAGTATGGGTGCGGCAGCATGGCCAGCCGGGACACCAGGCTTGTCAGTTGCAGGTTGATCTCGTACGGCTGCGTGGGGCAGAGACAGTTCTGTCACACCCCACCAAAACTATCAGCACTATTTTTTTATTTGAAAAATTCTTGTAATGGGAGTGAGTAGTTCAGCTAAATATTTTGGGCATAGGCACTATACCACCACAGAAAACCATGAGATATGAAAGCAATCCCAGAAAATGGGAATAGCCATAGTTAAAAAAATTAAGACTAAAAATAGATACAATTTTACAGGTTTTTAAGACAGCAATTTAACAAAAGTGCACTCAACAAAAGAGCTTAGATACTTTAAATACGGTAACTTCTCGGTTTAACGACTCTCAAGGGACTGAAAAAAATCATCCTTGTATTGAAGTAGTTTTTAAACTGAATGATAAATGCATGCAGGGACTTCAGATTGGACCAAAAAATACAGCTGTTAAAGTGAAAAAATCGGTAAACTGGAAGACTATAAACTGAGAGATCACTGTAGTTAATTTTGTTTAACAATCAAGACAATCCAGTGTTTAACACTGAGCCACCATGTTTGGTTAAAAATATATCTAAAAATACTACAGTGAGTGTACGGAAAGGGAGTTGGTACAATTAAAAATAGTAGAGATGTGGATGGTAAAGCAGGGCAGGTTACCTGGTAAGGTAGGCGCACCAGCCGCGTGAAAAGCATACGCAAGAAAGGTCCCTCATAGAAGAGGACACCCTCGTGGTCAGCCTCCGGGCGGGAGTCCGAGCTGCGGCAGTCCTCGGGGAACACAGCCTCAAGAGGCCAAGCGTGGGAGGAGCACCGCGCCACTACAGCTTGATACTGTCGGTCTGCATCCTGCACGTACTGCTCGTAGCCCTCGTCCTCCGGGTCGCTGGCTGAATGTAGGTGTTGAGGCAACAGCTGTAGGAAACTGACGCCCACAACAGCCCACTCATCACAACTTCAACACTATATACTACAAGGAAATCCTCTTTAGCAGAAACCTCAAATTGACCTATGTGTTTGTAAAAGCTATAAAAAGTAACAGATTTTTTTTATCTGTTATCTATGAAATACATTTATTCTCATCACCACTACCACTTACAGTAATTTTATCAAAGTAATTAGTTTTACAAACAGTATAAACATATTTCGTTGACCAAGAAAATTAACATTCAATCACTCATCTCATTCCAAACAGGAAAGAATTGTATTGATTCAAGCACCCAATACAAGCACCACCTGCTGCTCAACCTTCATACAAAATGGAACCAATTAAATGAAAATTACTTATACAGTATACAGTAAAACCCTCTTAAGAAGTTTCTTATTTAAGAAGTTTCCTGATTAATAAGATAAATAATTTTGCACTCTGTCTATATATGTATAATTTACCACTTTTATGTTTTCTTGGTTAATAAGCTGTAGAAACAAAATAATCTTTAATATTATTCGACAAATCCACAAAAATAATTTTTTTGCAACTAACTGACAGCCTGCAGCCATCTAAGTTATGCATTCTTATTTAAAAAATCTGGCACTACAGGGTCTTTTTTCTTTTAGGGGTGACAGGACACACACGAAATTTTTTTTTGCCATTCCTAATCGGCCAAAAAAAAGAACTTTGAGTACAATTCTGTTCATAAGTTGCCTAATATGTAATACACAAACAGTATACAATTTCCTTGATTAAAATTTATCCAAAATAAATACTGTAGTCAGAAATGTTTTTCTTCAAAATGTTTCACTGTTTTGTCAAAAACATAACCTAGAAACAATACAAAATTATTTACACAAAATCTTAAACAGAAATCCACAGATACTGACAGAACTATACTTGCAAGAAAGAATATACATAAATACATTTTTTACATGGTAGCTGCATTTCGCTGCCTGGGTCAACTTCCTCAGACAGCAAATGATAGCAGTTGATTAAGTGGTTTCGGGCGTGTTGGAGCAATGGTAACACGGTGGACTCGTATTTGGGAGGACTCGGGTTCGATCCCTGGCTCTGGCCATCCAGATTTCAGTCTTCCATGGTTTCCCTAAATTTCTCCAGGCAAATGCTGAAATAATTCTTTAACAAAGGTTATGTCAACTCCTCTCCCAGTTCCTGTTGTGTATCAAATTGTGTGTCCCTGTCTGTAATAACCTCGCGGTCAATGAGATGTAAAGCCCACGTACCTTACTTACCTCAATTACGTGGCGGCATTCAACTATTACGCCAAATGACTGAGAGGCAAACTACTGTGAGGTGATATATTTTAAATGTGCAAGAGGGAGCCTGTTTGGTATCTGGATAGCATTTTACAATTAAAGAAAACATGTTACTGCTTCTCAAATAAACAAAGTACCAACCTCTTGATGATTTTGTCAACATTTCTAGGTGCCAGCGTTCTGCTTACAGGTGGCGAGCCTTCTGAGAAGTCTAGGGCTACAAAGAAAGACAGGGAATAAAACACCTTTGTGTAACGATAAGAACAACAGAGGGTCAAATTTAAAATAAACTAGAAATGAGACTTTTAATACCATCGATACTTATGTGTACTGAAAAGTACAGTATTGACAGGACACACACGTATTTTTTTTTTTGCCATTCCTAATCGGCTGAAAAAAAGAACTTTGAGTACAATTCTGTTCATAAGTTGCCTAATATGTACCTAATACACAAACAGTATATAATTTCCTTGATTAAAATTTATTCAAAATAAATATGTATGTACGTATTTAACAGGGTGTCTACCAGATTGTAAAAATAAAATTTAGTGACTTTTTCTTGAAAAATTGTTTAAACAGAATTCATATTTTTTTTTAACAAGTGCAATACGGCCCACAATTTTCATTGTGTTTCCTCCAACTGCTGATAGTACGAAGCATATCAAATTTTAAAATGTGTAATCAATATATACCTAAATTTAAATTGTCTTTATGAAGATGACTATGATAACTAATATACAAACTAATTATTTATTTTACTTGCACAGTGCACTAGAAATACTAGTAGTGTAAACATGCACGTTTGACAAATGATTCGACAAGAATCAAACACCTGAAAATAATTTTCGTGACTTTTACCAAAATATACTTTAAATTAGTGACTATTGTGGAACTTTCGTGACCTTTTACACAAATCGTGACTTTTTCGGGACTTTCCTGACTTTAGTGACTTAGTAGACACCCTGTATTAATACACTTATTCGATACTTTCGCAGTTTGTTAATCGCTGCGTAAGAAACTGTCACTGCAGTAAAATTACAGTTATCAGATTTAAGGCACACCAGTGAAAAACTACAATTATTTTTACTCTATGCTTGCTTAAATGTTAAGCTCATAAGGAACATAAAAGTGTACCAACAAGATAATATTCGGAAACAGCAAATTGTACACATGAATACTTCAGCAGCATAAATAAATTACAGTGACAAAAACTGTGATCATGATGATGACAAATACGGCAGAATAAATTATAGTTCACTTACCAGTAGTAAAAAACAGCATATTTCCAATAGTAAACACAGCCACTAAAGAGGGGTTATGGTTCTCTATTTCTTATTCAAAAGGTTTTAATTTTGTACTTCACATTTCCATCTTTGTGTTCATGGAAAATTTTAAAAATTAGTGGCATTGTTCAGAACTTCATTATTGCTTTCATTTGCAAACGTAACAAGTTCAACAACAAAGAAATCCACAGTATTCATCAGCATAGCCAAGTGAAGATAACACATAAACAAATTGCCAATGGAAATGGCAAACACTCGCCACAGAATAGTGACGGGTGTGGTTATACTGTATACACTGGAATTCGTAGTAATGGAAAATGGTTCAGACTTTTCAAGTTGTGTTCCGTTTCTTGCAGAAATGTGTCGCACAGTTGTTTCTCTATCACATAGGCACACAAATAAAATTACAACGCAACATTGAGTTGTTTGTTGAGTTTAACAGTACACATCTGAGTATTACAAATCAAGAAGCAACTTAAATCTTCATGTTTGAATTTTTATATTCCTTAACAATAATATTTATGTTTTGTTAATCTATAATTGTTAAGTTTAGTGTTAAGTGTCAACAAGAATAGTAGAATGTATTTTTTATTTCTCATTTGTAATAATGAAGAAAACAAGATTTTGGAGCCAATTAAATTTTACAATGTATTTGCTAGTAAACTCTAAATGCACAATGGGACATTTTTTTTTCAAGTATTGAATATCAAAAGTATCGAACTGAAAAAAAATTTCAGTCTCGAGTATCGAAATTCTGGTGTCATCTCACCTCTAAAATAAACAGAAAATATACATAGGTATTTTTCACGTGTCATATACTGTTCACGTGCCAGTTCTCAGTGCCTGGCAAGTATGCATTTTCCGTTGGTAAAAATATAAATAATACGAGGCAGATAGCATGTTGGCTCACAAACTAACCGTAGTAACATAGTTAGGACATATTTGCTACTACTGTATGTTACTGTAGCGAGAAACATAACATTTAAGGACAAAAAAATGTGTACACACCAGGGACAGAAAACTGAATCTCTTCTGGTGTTCATTATGAACTGTAACTTCTTTCTAAATATTAATAAAACTTATTACATACCACTAATACAGATTTCAAAAACATGTCTCCCCAAAATTTTACCTAGCACTGACTACTCAGGTCCACCAATTCAAGCAAGCTGGCAGACAGTGGTACAACATTTTCGGTTTAATGACTTTCAAAGAACTGAAAACAATCGTCCTTCAACTGAAGGAGTCTTAAACTGAATGATAAAAGTAAATTTAGAACTTAAGGTAGACAAAAAAATATACTTGTTACAGTGAAAGAAATATTACATTAAAAGACTGTAAACTGAGGGCCATACCTATAGACCTCTTTCAAATGACAACCAACTGCTCACCAATGCTTTCTCTATGGGGATAGCAGTTGATTGTCATTCGAAAGAGGTTTGTAATATAGACCCTGAGTGATTACCGTATTCAGAATGACAAAGGTTTAATGACAACCAACTGCTCACCAATGCTTTCTCTATGGGGATAGCAGTTGATTGTCATTCGAAAGAGGTTTGTAATATAGACCCTGAGTGATTACCGTATTCAGAATGACAAAGGTTTAATGACAACCAACTGCTCACCAATGCTTTCTCTATGGGGATAGCAGTTGATTGTCATTCGAAAGAGGTTTGTAATAT
>PNEQ01004903.1:41904-54272 GCA_003012365.1 Medauroidea extradentata | reverse complement strand
GCATGCGCAGTAGATAGCAGGGCTACTCTGCTCATTGCACGGAGCAGGTGTAGATAAAGGCGAGATTCCCGCGTCTCTCTTCGCCTCTGGCTAGGACAGGGGGTAGGAAAGAGGAGTGACAGCCGTGCGCTAGTCCGTGGAAGCACTGAGCCAGGTTTACACCATAGTAAAGGGCGGCTTACACGAACGAAATTACTTGCGAAAACTCCGTTCGCCTGTGAAACTTAGCGCAAAGCAGTCGATCTCTTATTAAGAAAGGTTACAAGTATAAATCGCGGCGCATTGCCTGAAATTTAATAAAATTACCAAGTACACAATAACTTTGTAAAATTTTAATTTTACTCAGTGCTACAGCACGAGAGCACGGCCTTACGCACCGCCACTGGCTGAAACCATCACTTATTCACTGCACACTAGTGACTGAGAGTGTGTGAAGACTTGGTGTCATAGTTCGTACTCTGCCCCCCCCCTCCCTCGCTGCCGGCAATGGACCGTTATTTATGACAGGGTCGTGCTCTAACCATTCTCTCTTTGACATATCACACTCGCCCTCCTGCTGAGAAAAGTTCTATAAGGACATCACACAAGAGAGAAAAAAAAAAAAGAAATATATCCTTCCGCCAGCACAGCACACAGCACTTCTCAAGCAAGAACGATCCTCACTTATGTAAAACGGAGCTTGAAAGATGGGAGAAAATTGTTTAACAATATTGAATTTTGCAGTTATGATCTCATAATATGTACACATTACATTAGTATTTATATAAAGGCATTTGTGAGTCCCTGTACATGGTTTAATTATTTACAAATATTTACTTGTATAAATGTAATGTTTCTTCTGTATATATTTTAGCAATTAATAACACTAAAAAACAAACACACAAGAAGTTCTTAGGGGGGGGGGGCGGTCGCCCTCTACGCCTCCCCGTAAATCTGTCACTGGCTAGATGGAGCCACTGGTCGACTGATTTTCTCGGGGATCTCCAGTTTCCCGCACCCGTCATTCTGTCACCTCTCCATTGTAGGGCCTCATTTCATGTCATCCTCCAGGGCAAGCAGATGCCTATGGGCTCTCAGCCATAAAGTCTGCAATTCGTGGTGTGCTACCCTGTGTAACAGGTCGGCTGTTGCTGCATGTGTGTGTTTGTGGTGATATGACGACAACGTGAGCGAGTTGGTTTGTGGTGATGTGACGACAACGTGAGCGAGTTGATTTGTGGTGATGTGACGACAACGTGATTGAGTTGATTTGTGTGATGCTGCTTCTACTGCGCCTGTCGTGTCGGACGACAGAAACAGAGGACTTTGGAACTTCTTCGAATCTCTTGCAGTATACCTTACACAAGCTTTGGTTTGTTTTGATGTAGAGGTGGTGCCTTTAATACTGGTGCCCGGATAGCCATTGTGTTAATCTGTAAAGAATGAAGAACAAAAATAAAATATCGGCCTTTATCCTGTATTTCAACTCTCAAACTACTTTACACGACAAGAACAATACCGGCTAGACATCCCTATATCATGCCAGAACTCCTGGGCAGTTTAAGTAGTGAGTGCTTGCCCTGGGTTATTTTAATTGGATTTCTCTAGATATTGCGTATTGCGACTTGCCGTTGCTCCCTGTTGTAACACCTAGCCCGGCATCTTATCTTTATTTGTTCTAAATCATGCTTTTATAAGCACCTGCACCTTGATATATGTAAAAAAAAAAAAAAAAAAAAAAAATGTGTTTGAAAAATTCCCTTATACTCGCGAATTCGCCCTCTAGCCCTCATGGCTCCTCTCCAGCGCCTAACACGTCCTCCTTCTGCCATGACGCCCCAACTAACAAACACTCAGCCGGCCATCTTCCGGCGACCGTCTACAAGCTCCGACATATGATGACTAACTTCCCCTGGGCGAACACTCTGACTTACTCGGCCAAGCGGCGGAGTGATACAACGGGACCCCAAGTTGTTTAAAAAACTAGCTAACCGACATTTATAACAAAAGAAAATTACGTAACACAGTTACAGACAAATTTGCAAAGCATTTTATTCCGCAGTAACATCTAAATATTCATTAATTTATTAATTGGTGATATGCTGCATCATCAAACTGTCGCGGATCACCACCTTTTCAGTTCTGCTGCGCACAGCACTACCAACACTACCACCCACAATGAAACCTAATGGGCTGCTGACTAAGCTGCATCTGGGATATCTCTACATGTGCCTCTAAGCGTTTGAACTCTGACCTGCCTGCCAGATAAATCCCATCCCAGAGGAGGCGAGCTCACAGTCTACTTGAAATGTTCAAAATCCAAATGAGGCAAAATATAAGAAAAAGTTACTTAGAAAAATGGTTCAAAATTAAATTCTCTTTAAAATGAGTCAAAACTCAAGATAAATCAGATAAAATTGACTCATAAAATTTACTGCTCTTATCTTGCCTTAACAGTTAAAATTTAAGTTTTGAATGTAGTTTTAATGTAAATTTCTCTTCCGGCATCCCCAATTAAATGTTGGATCCTTCCGTATACATCCTTACATTTGATTAGCTTGACATAATTAAATTGTTACAAACAAAAAAAATTTATTAAAAGAGACAACAAAAATTGAAATTACTACATGATAAGAAGCCAAGTATGGGCTACGTGCCAGTGCACATCACACCTGACCCTCAGGTACCATTATCATACAATATTTTATTTTTCTAGAAATGTAAATTGTGATTTTTATTTAAGTGTTCTGAATAAACTTAGATTAAAATTCTTTTTGAGACTATAGGTGTTATAAACAATGTCATGAGGTTAGCCTTGATAGAGAAAATGTTTTACACCTAAATGAGAGCAGATATCAAAAACCTGTCTAGCTTGTTTAAAATTGACTGTTCCATGCTGGCAGATTTTTTCAAGGCAGTAAATACTACCGTTTTAGCTAATTACGTAATGAATGAAATTCTTGTTGACTTTTTAGTCAAAACCGTCAAATCTTTCTTTGAAAAAATTAGCTACCGCTGCAAAAACCATTTGAAACAAAACTGCCAGACAGATTTTTTATACCTGCTCTCGCTTAAGCTTAAAAAATTATCGCAAAACAGTAGAAACTAAAGAGCATGGCCTTAAGAAGCCATCCAAGCATAGTTCAGTTGCGCTCAACAAGTAGTCACCAACACGTGGTATTGAGTGAAAAAAAAATTTTAAACAACACAGTAGAACAGTAGTTTTTGTGATTATGATATTCAAGAACAAAGCACCGAACCAACTTGTTAAAAGTAAAAGCAAGGTGCTGAAGATTAATAACAACATTAAATTTTATCTCATGGTGAAAGTAAGTACATATTTGTGCAGTACAGTACTACTAAATACTGTATATAGTTTTCGTTTACTCTGCTAGTTGTCTCTGGATATCAAATAAACACAAAACAATTCTTTTGCAATCTTTGAATTTCGTAAAATAATTTCTAAATGAATCAAAATTTTAGACTTTCTTGTCCTGCCATTATAAACCCCTTGATTGCAGTCCAACCTCTGGTAATAAAACCTGGTCATCTGACTAAGCGATTCTACCCAAATCTAGCAAGTTTATTATTATTAACTCATGTCAAACTGACCTTAATTAGTTAATTTTGACTCTCTTGGCTTCCAGGCTGGAGCTGTGATAGTTGCAAGAACTAACATTTCACAGAACAATACAGGAGGTTTCAGAGGGCCTACCTGTGGCTGGTTATCCATGTAGTCAATAGGCATCAGCAGGTTCTCCCATTGGCAGTCTAATCTCTTCAGATTGGCTGTGGTAGTGGCCAGTCACTGTCAACCTATTCTGATTGGCTGTGGTGGTTGTCAATCTTATCCTCACACCACACAATAATTTACTGTGCAGTTGATGGCACAGGAATTCTTTCTTCAAAAGGCTTTACTATTATGATGAAAATTGATATCAGCCCTGTTTCATTTATTAAAATTTTTAACTCCTGGAGTAATAAACATGCAAAAAGCTTTCAGTGTGTTGGAGGACAAGACAACTTAAAGATTACTGAAAAGGAGGAAAACCATACAATGTTTAAAAAACCATGGAATAAACTTTGATGACGACGACAAATAATATTGTGTGCTGAGAAGGGAAATGATCTTGCAAAGAACTATATGCCAGAAGAACACAAAAACTGTACAGTGATTTTAATGCGGTAGGAATATCAAATTAATGTTTGACGCAACAACGATGTCTCTAAAATAATAAAGCAAGGACTTGGTGCTATGTTTATGCAAGTTGTATATTCATTTTTGGACGGAACCAGTGCTTTGTTATACTTTTTATTTTCTGTGATAGCACGAACAAATAACTTACTTGTGTACAGTAGCGAGAAAAATTAAGGTTTACTGTGAACGCCATGCCTCTAACGTAATGAAACATGGACATAGTATACTGAATTTTCATTTTCAGTTGGCATCAATTTTTTTAATTTTAATTACTTCGTTAAGTAATATTTTAAGCATTCACGTAATTTATATTTGACTTGGAAATCAGTGTAATATCAGTTTTAATTCGTTTATAAATGGGATGGGGATAGCATCCAAAATATTTCTCATGTTTTTTAATTTCGTTCTTCCACGTAGCTTCTTCAGAATATTACTGGTAAGTTCTTGGTGTCCTCAAATCCTATAAAACTATGCAGCAGACCGAAATGTAAACACTATTTACACAGTGTGTACTAAACATTAAACATGTCCGGATACACATTTAAACGTGCAGGATATTATAGTTGCAGCAACATTTATAGGGGTCGAGGTGGCCAAATGGTCAGACCATACACCTCCCACCAAGGCGATCCGGGTTCAATTCCTGGCGGGGTCAGACCCCGGATTTTCGTATGTGGGAATGATGCTGATGATACTGTTGGTCAGTGGGTTTTCTCGGGAATCACCCGTTTCCCCCGCCCTTTCATTCTGGTACCACTCCACACTCACCTAATGTCACCCCTCACCAGTGCTCAAGACCTCAATGTTAAGCACTGACAAATATCTCTCTCTCTCTCGCTCACCATCATTTATATCTGTCTAAATTTTTCTTAAATGCCATTCTCTCTATGCAACAATTCCAGGTACTGTGCAGCCTACTTTTTGAAGGAAAGATAAATCCATCAGATTTTTTTTCTTCACCCTGTGCTAACCCCCTTTACAAAAATTTGCTTGGTTCCATAAACAGAATTTCATCAAACGTGTATTATGTCTGCCATTTTGAAAGATAGCAAAACATTAATCAATTAATATTAAACTCAATGTTTAGAACACTTCTGATAAAAATGAAACCAAAATTAATAACTTGACAGTTTGTTATCCAAGCTTTGAATCCAGTAGGCTTAAGAACAACATTTAATGTAATCGCACCTCCACTAACACATCACTATAACACCATACGGTTTCTTTCATATCTATGTTAAAGTTCAGAAGCATTCTGCAAAATCTTGACTCAAAAAAGAGCATTTTAAATAACTGATGCCACTCCAAACGTACTTTATGGACATCCCAAGATAAGACTAAACAAACTTTTTTTTTGTAAGTTTCTGTGGAAGACTGAATCCACATAGCAATAAAGTCGGGTGAAACTGGAATTCCCCAAGAAAACCCGCCAGTCAATGGCAACATCTACCACATTTCCCACATAGTACAAAAATTCTAGGATTGAACCAGGATCACTTAGGTAGGAAGCCTAAACTGTTAATTACAAATTTAACTGATTCTTGAAAGTATGAAAATTGTAATTCTGTACAGTGATAAAGAAAAAATCAAAATCATTTTTAAAACATTTATTTTTAACAATATAATAACAAAGCCCGGCATGTAAGTTAAATTCAGTAAAAGATCACTTCTAAATAACTGTGACACAAACATTTACATAATTTAACAAACTGTGACACAAACATTTACATAATTTAACAAAGACCTATGGCTAGGTGCCTGATCAACAGGCACAAAAGAAAATAAATATTCACTACTCTATCAGCAATCACTCTGATTGAAGCAAAATATCACCTTACCAATACATGGTAACTAATTACTACCAAAGTTATCTCATTTGCTCAGCCTCAAAGAAATTTTCTCAAAATATGTACACTGGATGTAAATTACAAGAATTATGGAAACGTCAAAAGTGATTTACTAATTTAACATTCTGTTATATAAATGAAGGCATCTGTGAACAAATTTTTATGGTGAATATTATCACACCAAAATACAAATATTTTGCAACCTGTAATATGTATTGTAGTAGCAACTTCAAATAAGATGTGCAAATTATGGCAAAATTGTATTACAGTACAAATAAAGTACAACCATACAGTTATTGAATATTAAGTAATTAAAATTTCACATGAAATGTATACCTATGATGTTCTTGATGGCATTTACCAATTTTAATTCATATTCAATTTTGGTATTGCTCGGTTTTATACATTGATTCAATTAATCCGAAAAAAAATTTCAAAATGTAACAAAAAAAATTTTTCAGTAGTGCTAGTAACTAAAACTGAGTATTTTTCAAACTGATGCTTTTGCAAAATTTCCATATTTCATTATCTTGACTTTGCTACAGTAAAATCTTCTTGGGCCGGAAGTTTGTCTTTTACAAAGTACTGGTAGCTGAAACATAAATGAGAAACATTTTTAGTAAAGTCATATATTTAAAACATTAATTTTGTGTCTGAAATATGTACATTTCTACTAAAATTTCAGAACCACCATATTCTAGAAAGATTTTTTATTTTACTTAAAAGGAAAGTTACAGTAACAGTACAATTATTTGCATTAATCTCATGAGTGTTAATGCTTTGGATAACTGCAAAACATAAAAAAAATTGAAAATAATAAACTGAAAATTGTGAATATTCAACGATTGTTTGAAACAGGAAAATTGGGATACAGTAACTGGAAATCATGAATCTGCAATGCTACAAACATAAAAATGACCCAAGGCAGATGTAGTTTTTCACAGACGCAGGAATTTTTATTGAAAATTATCTTTGAGCTTTAAAAGTACCAGAATTCAAGCTTTGATCTCTACCTTAAAAAGATAAACTATGAATATGTACATTTTTACATTTCAGGAAAATAATAGAACTTGGGTGACTAAATCATACAAAATACATAGCAATAGCTGGCATGTCATTACCAGCCTAATGATAATAATTAAGAATCTATGCACATCCAGAACACATGAACACAAACATGGCCTTCAAGCTGACACTGCAGAGTAGTTTCTACACGAGACATTCTGCAACCATAGTAAATGGAATGTAACTAATTTTCAAGTTTTAATTCTGGAAAAAGTAATATGCACCAGCACCACTTTCAAATAAAAACAGTAATGTAAAAACCATCTTTCTGCCAAATATTCCCAGTTTTCCATACAAAAATTTTATTTTTTCTCTGACCATTCTTCTAGATTTAGTTCTACATTTCATGTGTGTGCATACTGATATATGTGTGGACAAGAGTATATACATGCACACATAATTTAATTTTTGAAACATTAAAATGTTTTAACGTAACAATGAGAATTGGAGACAATATACTGTACGTAATGTCCAATCCATTTACTTATGCATGTATGCAATTTTAGTATAGGGTAATGCCAAGGCTTGGAAGGAACGAGTTCTTTTCTTAACATGTGAATGAAGGTTAGAACTTTGTTCTTTTATTTTAGGAACTTGAGTAATATTTTTACGTTCCTATATTTGTTCATTTAAGGCTGTCCCAGATGTTAGCATTAAAGATAGGGTGAAAGTGAATTTGTAGAAAACACAACCTAAGTAAGATATAAATGTGCAAATAAACTGCAAATTCAAGATATCTACAACACGATTCCAGCTACAGAGAAAATTTTGTTTTTTGAAGGCGAACTATATTTTCCCTATTTTTTTTAAGTTATAAGAACCTCATAACTAACAGGTTATTAGATGTACGCAACATTAGTTTCAATTGCTCGTTGTATCAAGGAAAATGCATCAGTAAAGTTCGCGAGGGTATATATGTAACTTTAAAAATTGTGTAAACTGTGAGTGAAAGAAAAATTGTCGAGGTCATTGCGGCCGGTGTGACTGGGAAGCTGTGTGGCAGATACTCATGTGGAGTCAAACGGAGACGATCAGCCCACACAGGGTTGCCATATATACAGCAAGCACTCAACAGGAGTGCCCTCTGCCCGCTCGGTCCGTACGAAGTTACTGGCAAACAACACTAAGAAAAATAAGTCTAACAACTAGCCTTCTATATCTGCAAAGGGGATGTCTGTAAGGAAGAAGATGGGTTGAGTTCATGTTGCAAAAAGGTCGAAATATGACAGTTTATTGAAATGATATGTGCTAAGAAGAAATTGTAGGTCTACTTATCGAACAGTCTCACAGAATGTAATCACTTTACTCAGAGACATTAATGATTATTCATTTGAGCTCGGTCATTCAAAATCTCGTCAGTCGCATACCAAATATTATACTTGACTTTTAATCTGGTAAGACATTTACGTAGTAGATAGGGAACATGTTAGTAGCTTAACAGGTAATGTTTTAGAACAGATGAGAATGAATTATGTGACTTTAGAGCAATAACGGAATGTAAGAAAAGGAGGAATTGGAGATATTTGAGAAAATCCGCCGACCAGTGTCATCGTTCAGCACGATTCCCACATGCAAAAAATCAGGGTTTACTTGTTGGGAATCGAACCTGGATTTAGATCGCCGTGGCGGGAAATGAAGAGATTTGGGCGGCTCATAAGCAATATAATTAAGAGCGAATGATGATTAATGATGTGAATAAGGATCAGCGCCAGAATGTAAGGTCGTGGGAAATGGGAGCTCTCTGAGAAAACCTACCGACCAACTACATCGTTCAGCACAATTCCCATTACTGAAACCTGAACTGACTTGGTGGGAAGCGAGCAATATGACCACTTCACCGCCGTAAAATGATGGAGGAAATTAATTCTTCTATTTTGCTCTTTGAGTCACATCCAGATACCTGATATATGGTTAAGACGGCGAGCAGAAACAAATTATTACTGTAAGCTGATTTTTGCTGTCAGTGGTAGTATAAACGAAGGGTAATCAATACAACTGTAAAAATAAAGAAAATGAGTCAACCGAGTTAACAAAACATTGTGTGTGGCCTTGGTACCAACTGAACTTTGGACAGAATCAGCTGATTTCACATTAATTATACTAATAAAATATAAAGAGCTAAAGTACACAACACCAAACCTATCCCCAGTTTCACAATAATAAAGAAGGTAAATTTTACAGAGAAAAACCGGACTTCGTTATACATATTTTGTATTTTTATATTTTCTTAAAAATAATAACGAAAAAATACAATGAGACATTACTGCCTACTGAATATATAGAATGAAATAACAGTCCATAGTGTATTAAGCAATTACACGAAAACACCAACGTGGTCACGGTATAATCATCAGTCAATGTATAAATTCCATAATATTCACGAGATTAAAAAAATCATTAAAATTAAACTGTCCAATCAGAGGTAATACACATGAACAGCTCTATAGTCGACGAAATGTGAGACAAGTTCATTATGGAGTATCACCGTGAAAACCCGTCAATTGAATGTATCGTCCAAGCATAATTCCCACATGCAAATATACAACATATTTATTCAGGTATCTAACTGGAATGATACTGATAAGAGATTAACACTCTAGCCCCTGAGCCACTACGGCTCTATTAATTTTTAAAGCGTGCCCTGTCAGTAATAAACTAATGGTAATAAATTAAACGAGTAATGAGGCATCTTCTGTTTTTGATTAATTTAACTGCATTGTCTGTATTAGTAACTCATAAGTTCTTAAGCTTTTGTTTCCAAAAGCGCTGTCAAACAGTATCGCTGTTGAGAATCTTATATACATTTTGTAAACGTTCATAAGCTAACATATTTATAACTTCATTCAACGTTTTTAATGCGGCCCCAACTTAATTTTTTCAAGTATTGACAACGGCAGGCATTTATAACTTAGTTATTTATATTGAAAAATAATGGTCATATTTGAAATTGGTATAAGTTGTGTCATGTCCATTCATACAGGTCAACTTTTCTCGGGAATCTCTTGTCCCCCAGCCCTTCCATTCCGACGTTTCTCCACTTACCAGCGCTGAAGATTAAGCGTTGACCAAAATATCTATCTATCTATCTATCTATCTATCTATCTCTCTTTCTCACACACCCTCACTCAATAAGGTAAAAAGGGGGGAAAAATATAACGCCAAATGTATATACAAATAACACAAATAATTGAAAGTGAACTTTTTCTTGCTGTTGCTGTATCTGTTGAGGATATACAGGTAGTATCTAAATTTGTCCAACAAACTCTGACAGGTGAAAAAAATTAGTTGAAATTAAAGAGAACACTTTGTGCCTACATTTAGTAATACAAAAGAAACAGCTTTTGTCAAATGAATTTTAAACTTGTATATTTACAAAATACCGGAAATTAAATATGTAACGTAAAATAACAAAACTCTGAACATTTCTTTATCGTATTGACGATCCAGTATCTGCCTTTCACGTTCAAAACACACATGAAATTACTGCTGCAGCGATAATATCGCGAGCTCATTAACATACGGTACAAGTGGTTTACAGTGAAGGTCCGTCATCTGATGTCTGCCAAGAGCTCACATATACGCAGTCTAGGCTCCGTACTACTGGGCCGAATTTCCATTTGTGTTTTGAATGAAAACGATAGGTCCAAGACACTTGCAACAACAGGACCATTTTTTTACATATGCCATATTACGCAATAAACCTTTTTTTTGTAGAGCACATAGAAAAATAAGAGAAATTTTGGAAACGAAAGTTGTTGCCGCTGCTCCGTCAGTTTTATCTGGAATGTTATCTTCCAGAAATAATCTATGGAAGGATTCCTAGAAAACTCTGCCAGGGAGCCTGCTCACATATTGCAAGCGAGAGAAAAAATTAATTGCAATAAAAAGTGGAAGCAGCTAACTGAAAACATCATTACATACTTTGTTTTTTTTTTTTTGTACATGAAGTGTCAATGAAAACCTGTTAAATTTTTATTAAGTAAGAAGGTTTTGTCTGTGATTACAGTTCACTGATTTTATTAGCATGTTAAACGAAATTACTGTCAGTAGCTGACATGTTTTGCGAACCAATTTCTGGTAGGCGAGAGACAGTGTGTTCCTACTTATTTCAGATTCATGATATATAAAACCTCACATTGATTACTTCAGAATGATGCAGAGAAATACTATCAATTTAAAATTATGTTGGTGAACAATTATTTCATTGTATTTAAGAGGGCGTGGGACATGTGGTTCCGAGCCACAAAACTGACATTCACGGCGCAAGATATCCTGTGCAAACAATTACACATATTGAAATTCGGGTAATATTAATATATTGGGCAAGGTTGGATTTTAGATTACCATTGATTGAATTTTCGATATAAGTTATATTTTCTTAATTACATTACCTTGAAAATGAAAAAGTTTGGTAGGCGAATAATAAAAAAATGTCAATCTACAACACATTTGTATAGATGAGTTTAGAAACTGCGGGATGCATGTAGAGGCAACCACAGATGCAAAATCTCTTCCGCTGCGAGTCTCGTAACAGGCCGTTCAAGAAGAATCTCACGCCAGTTAGAGACGATGTAGTTCAGGTATCTGCACACAGATAGCGCGTTCTCCGCGCACAGGTATTCATTACAGTATCACATAGCCGGTGTTGCGCGTGTTGGAGCTAAGGCACAGATAAAGACTGGGTATACTCATATGTCATTTTTGGTCAGTTGACGGTTCGCACAGCCAGCCAGCAAATACATGCTTCAAGCGCGCAGGAAACGTTTGAAACGACACTCGTCATAAATAGAAAACAACCATGTCAAAATCATCAAAATCTTACAGTATAATTATAGACTGCAAAGGACGGTACCTGCTAATTTACCTTGCGTAAATAATTTAATAGTGTAAAATATATTCAAGCAATGTCCTGTGCTCTGTCCATTAGAAAATGCAGAGCAAAATAAAGTAAGAGAGAAACTTTTTTGTAATCGGAGATAGATGGGGGACACCAGCGACCAAAAGAAAGGGAAGACTTTAAATTTAATTTTTATGCCCTACTAGATTAAATTTTTATGATGCACTCGAAGAGTTCTGAGACACGCAGTTATTTTGGCAGCAGGTAGAAGACAAAAGAATATTTCAGACGTGCGTGGTATAGATTAGTGACCCGACTATAGCCTTCACCCTTGCTTCATCCACACAAAATTGATAATGGTGATATGTATTATTCATTTGTTACAAATTTTTTTGATTTTGTGTACTCTTGAAATATTTAATAATTTTTGATTTTATGATTT
>PNEQ01004903.1:21734-33836 GCA_003012365.1 Medauroidea extradentata | reverse complement strand
CTGTGTGGCGTCAGGTAATAGCTTCTCTCTCCGCCAATGTGACGCTGAGCTAATATTGTGACACGATGACAAATGCACATGTGCGATGCATCAGCCAGATTTTAAAATTACGTAATGATTGGAATGATATTTTTAAGTCCATGGTCAACACTCAGTGTGTTTTCGAATACATCTTTATCTTATATTAAATTTTCTTTTCCTCTTGCGCAGTTGGCTAAAGAGTGTGAAGTGCCCACAGCCACATCTCTTCATAATTTTTGCAATGTGTCTTTACAACCGCATGTATTTTCATGAACTTTAAGTGCCTAATAAATTGCAGAGTGCTGCAAGCCGCTAGTTTGAAACAGAGGACTGTGAAGGTGATGGAGTTTAAAAAATAAACCTAAACTCTCTTGGAATATTCAGCTAAATTATTTTGGATACCTAAAAAAAACCTCAACTGTGCCAGTTCCAGATCCCTGGGAGATGGCAGGGCATAATTGCTTGACAACTGTTGTTATTCAGGGTTTTAATTGTAAATATGTATTCAGAAAGCATTCATATCGAAGAAGATTCATCCATTTCTCAGATTGTGTATCTCTAAAGTATTTATTGAATACTCAGGACCTTAATTCAAGATTTACTTCATGGGTTCACTGGTTACTGGAATTTGAATGAATTACAGTAATCCACAAGCTGGGAACTAAATGTTTAAATACTAACTGCATTTGTAGATCAGGTGGTCTTTTCAAAAAGGCATTCTAATGAACTGATAAAATAACGAAACCACAGACATTTTGTGTAACATTCAAAGAAAGTGATTATTAATTTTACATAAAAGCAGCCCTGAGTACAAAATTCTGTAAAATGTCGTCTTGACAATACTGTATTCAGTTTTCAGCTAACTTGTTAAGAATACAATATAATGAAATATCATTCTATTGGTGGTTAAATAGAGTAAGAATGTTTAAAATTTCATTAAGTTGCAAAGTTTGTACAAAACAAAATAGTTCACAAGTGCAAAAAAAATCCGTTGGAACCTTTGCCCTAGCTGAAGAAACCATTTCAATTAGCTTCAGTATCATAGGACCTTTACCAGTAGGTGAAAATGGGAATACTGTACACTGCTTAACAGTTTTCCTTATGCTGTAAATGTGCTTTACTTTCCACTATAATCAGATGCTGTCATGTGTACAAATATCACAATTGTCATTTGAAATTGTTGAGGCAGACAAGTGTTCCAATATCACGATTGTAATTTCAAACCATTATTCTGTCACAAAGGCCTATGTCAGTATATCTAAAGTTTCCAAAAGCTAAATGCAGACTCCATCAAAAACCAGTAACTTATGTTATTAATGTTTGGAGGTGTGAAAACATTATAAAAATTCTGAACGATTTAGACCCGGAAACAATGTCTACAGGCAGAAAATTCCCAAAAAATGAGCTTTACATTTTTTTTTTATTTAATAAAACCATTCTTAAAGCTGCCTACCTGTTGAGTATTTTCTCCCCTTAGTTGTTTCCAAGCATAAATCAACCAGCATTTTTGCAATGTTTTTCCATAAGCAATCACTTTCAAAAGTCAGTAATGTAAGTAATGAAACAGCCTGTATAATGGGACAGCACAAATTTCTATGTATTTTAACAACATATGCATATAAAAAAATTACTCCTTAGTGCCTGTGTGACCACAATGCTCATGTGACAACTATAAAAACACACAAGTAATAAATATGGCAGTAACATACTTGATAGCTCTTGAGAAGGAGTATATGCCTGTTAGAGCCACAAACACATTGACACTGAACAGGCTCCAATTCTTGGGGATGATGACCATGGAGTAGCGTGCCCAGACGACTCCTGTTGCACTAAGGGCAGCTGATTGAGGAACGCTGATCTTTTCTGCAGGGCGAGCCAGGTCGCCTAGTCCTGCGATGACCAGGCTCTGTCAACAGACACAAACAGTGCAAACAAATCGGCTAACACAATGTGCTACCACTTCCCTGCCATACTTGCGGTATATATCATGTCTCTTTACATAAGGGATCACACTCACTTTTTAAGCATCATAGTATGTAACTGCATTGTAGGTGGCTGTAAATGTACAATAATTATTCATGAATAAATAACCTAAAAAACTGCAATGTGTCATGTATGAAAGTGCACAGTTTGTGTTTTCATGTTCACATTGGCCAGAAAATTATAGTCTCTCTCGTACATAAAGACACAATTTTAACAGTTCTATAAAAATACACCAGAGTTTGGCTAATGTATCCCTCTGACTGTACTTTTCTGGCACTTTATATTTTATAGCTTTTATTTATTATTTATTTATTTTAGAATGGTGAAGTTAAGGCAGTTTGCCATCATTTTGTGCAACATAAAACCATTGAACTTAAAAATTATTTGTTTAAAGAATTATAAATACCAAGTATTTTATTAAGACTTGGAAAGCTTAAAAACTTAAAAACTCCCATAATTTTGGCACAGTTCTAAAAAAAAGTACAGTTTCTTGTTGATTTTTTCCTTTAGTAAAATGTTGGTTTTCAGTTAATAAAATTTACAGATCAATGACAGTTCACTTCTGAGAACTGAGTCTGTAAACAGAATTGTGGAGACTGTGCTTTTCCAGGAAGCCAGGTAGGTTTAAAGCTCCTAACAATAGAACTGCCAGACACATTTCTCAGAAGAGAAATGTCAAAATATGGAGAAGTTAAATGAGACAGACTATATTTAGTTTATACAATACGAGTTTGCCTGATTTTGACACTTCTCTTCTGAGAAAAATGGCAAGCAGCTTCATTGTGTGAACCTTAAGCTTTCTTGACTTCTTGTAAAAACAGGGTCTCTGCAATAGTGTTTACGGACACTTTTCTCAGAAGAATCACACAACATGCAAATTCAAACCGTACAGACTATAGGAATCCTTATGCTATGTAGCACCAGTGATGAATTTTTTATAAAATGCAGTTGAATAGCATGTTGCATTAAGTCGTACCACAGCTATAGGTGGTCCAAGATAAAATGAGTACTCTTGAAGACTGTCATGTCTACTAGGTCGTTTAGGGTAAAATTTCAATTTAGATTGAAGCTGGAGTAGACTTCGTAGACTGTGTGTTGTCAGTGACAACATGTACTTAATGACCTACATATATAAGTGTTCATTACCGCTTTCCTACAGTAGGTATGTAGCATTAAAAGAAATCTTACCTACTAAGTTGTCAGAAATATTAGCTATAATCATGGGATAAATAAAATTGCTGCTTATTTTTTAAATTAATATTTATCTGTTTACACATGTTCCAACTTCTGTATTTAGGTTTAAATGTTCTTTGGATGCTGCAACTCAGTGCTTTCAGCGCAACTTTTGTCATTTTTTGTTACGTATATAGTGTATTATGGCGTTAATTATGTAAAACATGTATAGTACATGGACAAAGAACATGATGTTTAATACTTTAATCACAAAATAATTTTTCACTTCAAAATATTTTGCAGCAACTATTTATAGGGCTCACAAACATTAATACACAATTTAAATGACTAAGCCGTATGTCCTACCAATAATATTGCTTCAAACCTGCCGAGTGCTGGCTGACGATGTCACAGTTGCAGCCACGTTGTGACAAACCGTTTTCACGAGCGTTTCAAATGTAAGATTTTCTAATAGCTGTAATCACCTCCAAATTTAAAAATGTAATCTCTCATGGAGTTATTTTTCCATGCAGACTACACATACATTCTCAGTGAAATTTATGTGAAAGGCACATTACCACCCCATAATATTTCAGCAATTAACTTCATGGTTAGTAAAATATGGCTATAATTTGAACCAGAGTACCCAAAGGGCAGGCTATTAGGTGAAATGCTCTATTTGGTGTACAACAATGCACAAAATAGGTTTAAAATATAAGTTGAAATTTTTTAGCTTTGTTTTTTTGCATAACCACACTACAAACAACGCTATAATTTGAGAAATTCATCTCATATAAAATAAAGCTAACATCTTTTCTTTTTTTTTCCCTTTGCTTTTTCGAAGTCTAGGTCACATGCAAACACGCTGAAGAAAGACGGGAGGAATGTGACAGAAGAACCGCTGCAACTGTGTACCTTAGCAGGTATGTAAATTTACAATTCTATAAATGATTTTAAAGTTTAGACAACAGCACAACACATTGTTCCAGTTGCACTTTTAAAGTAATTTGCATGTTTTAAAGTGTCCATTACGGTAAAATAACTATATAAGTAAAATTTATACCATCTAAAAATAAATACTTTAAATTCCTTTTTAATGTCATAATGAAAGACTTTATTTAGTGAAGTGCTTATCACTTGCCAAATTGCTAATTTTAAGTAAAGTGTTAGTAATACAGTATAATATTTACACTAAAATCTTCCCCATAGTTATTTAAAACCAATATTACAATTAAATGTAAGTGTTACTTGTATAATGTTGTTATTCCAGTTACACTTACGTATTGTCATTAGTATTTGGGTACTTTTGTAAATTAAAAATATCAATCAACTCTGTACACATTCATCTCAATTGTCCATTAAATAATGATAGCTTGTTACATTAAACACAACACAAATACAAAATTACACGAACACCTCCGTTCTTTGACCACCACATGAATATCCCTCTTCGCCACATCTTGTGCTCTACACAAATCCCATCATTATTATTTCTATCGCTGAAAGAGTGCCAAAACCTAAACTAACCCAGAACACAAGATATCAATATCCTAACCTTGTCATTGGATAATTCAGGTGGTGCGTTCTGGGACTGCTACATTTACGACTACATCCCTGGTCATGAGAGAGTTTTTGTCATCCAGAAACACCTATTCTTAAAACTGATAAAGATAGTTTACAAAAATACACTTCTTTATAATTAAAAACACTTCACTAAATCACAGATTTTATGGAAAAAGTAAATAAGTACAGATAAATTAAGTTAATTAAATTGTTACAAAGTTCCAAAATTATCAATGGCAAAATGTATTAGGCCCAACTTAATGTTTTATTTATGGTTTGTTTCTTCTATCGTCCCTCCTGAGAAAGACACTAGTGATGTTGTTAGCACAGCACACGTTTTGTTTATATGTACATGAAATAAGCAATATTATTACATTGTGATTGCTGTTAATAATGTAAAAACATGTTCACTTCATGATCTGAAAATTCATAGTGACAGCTATCCTAATCTTAACTGTCATTTGAATGCAGCATTAGTAAAACCTTTTTACTATAAATGATGAACTAAATTTTAATTAAATTAATAAAGCAGGCAATAAATAGAAAACAAAACAAATTACTGTCATCTATTGGATACTAGCGCACTGAAACTTGAAAACCCAAACATAGCATATAACAAAGAAATTTTTTTTTGCTTCATTTTGCCCCTGATAGTATGTCACAGGATTTCCTATCTGACCTAATGACAAATCCATCCTCATTCATAAACGCTGACCATGCATTAACAGTTTGTGATTGCAAACAACACATGACAGTGACAAGTATTTTTATGAACAATTAGTTTATCAACATACAGTTTACATAATCAGTTAAAATAGCTGATACAACAGTTCAGAGGTCAGGCAGTACACAAAATATAATCATCTGTGTAGCAAGCTAAAATGTTAAAAATGTGACTCTACGAGTTTAAACTACTAAAATAACACAATAAGCCTTTGGAGCAAAGTTACCAGTAATTTAGCTCAATGTTTACATTTCACACATCAGATTGAATTTTTTAAAACATAATAAGAAGTGATGTCTACAATGAAATAAGTTCTCTGAGAATCAGCATTTATTCAGGCTTCATAGAATGATAAATAGGTACCTGTTTATAAGGCACTATGTCTATACGAGCTGGCAAAGTTGTATGCAACATAGGTAATTTGAATAGTACGCACATGTATCACTTATAGTAATTTTCAAAATGAGTCCTCAAAAATGCAATATTATCTGAACGACTAAGCAACACACTGTTGCATTTGAATACAAATATACAACTAATGTCCGTGATGGGGAGGAGTGGGGAGGGTGACAAGTAGGACAATTTTAACAACTGCCATGTTAATACATTTTTTTATAGATTACGCATGTTTATAGTACACAGACGTAATTGCAGTTTGCTAGTCATGTCATTATAAGAAGACTGTTCTTAATAAAATGTACAATGAAGTTAACTTACGTAGCCAAATTATTTATCTAGATCTCAGCAATAAAAATATAATTTTAACAGCAGTGGAAACTAAAAAGAGAAGTATAGTTACGATGTTCTACTGACCGCTAAACAGACTTTGACTTGAGCAAAAAGAGACCAAGCTAGATAGCAGCAGTTCAAATGCCAATCATGTTGCATTTCAATTTTCATAACCAGCCTTCAGCTGGGTAAGGTCACATAAGTTTTTCCTGCTTCCTCTCTTCACAGAGCACCAAATTGCACAAGCACTGTTTGGCCCCCGTACCATAGTCGGTTAGGTGCTGATCTATGATGCGAGAGGTCCTGGGTTCGAACCCTGGCTCGAGCATAGTAGTTGTGTTGCCCATTTCACTTAACACCCTCATCTGCACTTAAGACCTCGTTAAAGACTCATAAAACCCTCTCGTCTCACCTCACAAGTATTGTTTTCAAAACATCAAGTTGCAGACAACTGCAATTATCTGTGGTTTTGTGGTTCAACTTCTGGATAGTTTGCCGCCAAGTTATACCGCTAAATATTACCACTGGATAATGTAGAGATGACCACAATTAATCGTAAAAATAAACCATGGCTGTTATTCATAAACAAACAGTGAAAATATGTTTAAAAAATTTAATCCCTCTACAAAAAAAAGGTAATGAAAAAACAAAACATATCTGTATAACAATACCATAGCTTGGTGTAAATTTGCAAGTGAAGTATGAAAACCATTTCACAACTAACAAGATCAATTAAATCTATTAATAATTTTGTATATTGACATTTAAAAAGAAAATTTATTTGGTACAAGTAATTATTTTATTATGTTCCATGTACATAAAATGCAAGCACCAGTAAAACAGTACTGTACAGTATTAGTATATTTTAAAATGTAATTTATATTTTTGTAACTATGTCAAGGGAAATGGCAGCTGATGTTCTTTGGCCCTGGAATATCAAATACATAGTATGGTTACAACCCTTAAATGTGTGTGTTCTCAAATAATTTAGTGTAACAGTATGTGAACTATATATTACACGTTCAGTTTGAAAACTTTTTGTCTGCACATTTATGACTAGAGCTTACAGCTTAATTTAATTTAAAGCAGGGCGCGAAATTTCCAGTCGCCAGGTCGCCATTGGCGACCAAATACTTGACTGCGGCAACTGGGAAATACAGTCACTCATAAATTAATTTTTTTCCTGAACATTATTCGCAACGCAATGTTTTTGTTTACATTTCCGCACCAGGGATGTATGTTAGAACGCGATTGATCATGATACTCGAACATAAAATGGTTGCCATACTAATTGATTACCATTAGTACCCGTAAATCTAGCTAATATTACGAGTATCAGCGCTGCATCACAAGCGCTAATAGTTTTACGATCGGCCGTGTTGTGTGCGTGTTTCTTCTTACAAAACAGTATAATCTGTGACATTACACCTATTGTTTATATTTTTGAGTCGTCAAAACCTTTGTTTACATGCGCGTGGGCGTCAGCATGCCACTGCGATTTGTGAATGTAGCGTAGTATGATGGAAAAAAAAAACCACAATTAATTATTTTTTAAAGAAAGTATTTTCAACGAAAGGTAATGATTTACTAGTGCATGAGAGTGGGGCATCATCTAGTAGTTGCGATGTTCAACTTTCCTCAACTTCCTGCTCAACTAGTGGAAAAAGGAAATGTGAAAGTGAGGGTGCTTCTCTGGCCACTCCTCCATAAAAAGACAATTTAACAAAGACTAGTTAAATACATTTCACTGGTTATAATATGATGGTGTGTCGAGTCTCGCAACCTGTAAATTCTGTAAACAGCTGCCTACTAGCAGTGTAGACAAAAAGTGGGTCGAGGGATTTTCCACTCCTTTTAAAAAGGAGTCTCCTTCGTTCTCCATAGCAAAAGTAAAGTTCATGGAGAAAATGTTGCATCTGTCAAAGCTAAAAAATGCCCAGAAGAAACACCAATGGCAAAATGTGTTTAAAAATGGACAGAGAGATGTTTTCTCACCTTACAAATCTTTTTAATGTTGCATATTACTTAGCTAAGCACGACAAGCCATTTAAGGATTTTGAAGATCTGTTGTGTTTAGCTGGAAAGTTAAATGTGAATGTTTTAAGCAAGTATGGCAACGACAAGCAGTGCAGAAATTTCATTTATTTCATATCAGAAAATTTGAAGTTGGATTTAGTTCAAAGGCTAAAGAAAAGTACATACATCAGTCTTCTCATTGATGGGTCCACAGACAGAACATCAGTAGAACATGCAAATGTGTATGTACATGGTCACATCAGAGAGGACATTTTCGGAGTAATAGAGCTACCAAATTCTACATCTGCTGGTTATTTCTCTGTCTTAATAGATTTTTTAGATAGAATTATTGGTCCGAGTGAATACAGGAACAAATGTTACATTGTAGGCTTGAGTACCGATGGTGCTGCAAATATGGTTGGGCACAAATCAGGTTTGGCCGTACAAATGAAATCTATTTGTCCTAAACTGATAAATATTCACTGTCTTGCACATCGTTTGCAGTTAGCTGTATTAGATGCAAGTAAGGAGGTTGAATATCTTAAATCATTTGATTCAGTTGTCAGGAATATTTTTCTTTTCTACCATGGCTCTGCTAAAAGACTTCACTTGTTAAGAGAGACAGCAGATGTTCTACGAGAAGAAATTCTTAAACTGAGCGTTATTCACACTATTAGGTGATTAGCCAGCAAAAAAGTGCTGTGAGAGCTTTCTTGCAATCGTGGAAATCTGTTGTGACTCATCTTGAACAAGCGGCCCATGAGAAAAACAATGAAGGAGCAAAGGCTAAAGGTTTGCTGAAAAGTTTAAAGTAATTTAAATTTGTAAAGCTTCTCTATTTCTTATTAGATAAGTGTGGCATTGCAAAATAAAGAGCTTCTTCTTTCATTTCTGAAAATAAAAATTGAACACTGCATCTCTGTTTTGGCAAACCTGGAATCTGATGTTGGCCAAAGTGAAAAAGAATTCTTGAACCAGGTATCAGTTTCAGGAATACTCAAAGATGTGCTGTTGACAAACATTCAAAATGGGGAGCAAGAGTTTCATACCATACGAGAAAACTTGATTAAGAATGCAAAATTATACATCATTGAAATATTGCAGTCTGTATCAACAGATGTCATTTCATCTCTGCATGTTTTAGATGCACTGAGTTGGCCTACCAAAGAAAAAATTCTTCAGTTTGGGATAAAGGACATCAAGACTCTTTGCTTGTATATTTTAGAGCCAAGTGAAGATATATTTGAAGTAATTCTAGCAGAATGGACAGAATACAAATTTTTGTTTTCTTCACTGACTTTTAACCAGGCACTGGAGCCGATTTACAGTGAAAATAATTCAGCAAGATTTCCTAATTTGATCCAGATACTTACATTTTGTGCTGTTCTTCCAGTGAGTACAGCTTCGTGTGAAAGAGGGTTCAGCTGTCACAACAGACTCAAAACAACTTACAGGAACTCTCTGAAGACTGAGACATTAGATGATTTGCTCAGAATTGCTGTTAATGGACCTGTCCTGTCAGAACCCAACAGCAGCAATTGATAAGTGGTACTACAGTGCAGACAGGCAGCGCTACACAAACATATAGTGTGGAAGTGCAGTGTATACATTGTGGCTTAACGAAACAAAACAAATACTTATGTAGTTTTTGTAACTCTGCGAAAGGCGCTATAAATTAGTTATTTTATTTTCGTAAGCATAAGCGAAAATTTGTGTGATGTTATTTTTAATAATAATAGGCGTGTGGCTAATTCATTTGCATCCGATTTTTTTTTCAAACTACAAAATAAAAAGTGGCGACCAAAGATTATGGTCTGGCTAGTGTTATCTAAGCTGAAATTTCATGCCCTAATTTAAAGTATTAAGAAAAACTACTGCACGTCACATCTGTATGACCACAAAATAGTAAAGCATAAAAACAATTTTCTTAGTTTGTGTACTGTGAAAAGTTTAATTTGAAAAGTTTTTTGTCAGCAGAATTACAGCCATAGGGACAAAGTGTGGCCATGTCGCCAACCCAAGCCACTAGCTACCAACACTGTCACTTTCCGCACGTTGTTTACAGTGGATATTTTACTACAATAATAAGCAAACATGGCTGGACTTCACAGTTATGGATTGAAACAGTTCATTACATAAATAATAGTAACGGGTCAAAATTTGAAAGTTTATGCTAATAAAAAACTTCCACTAATTTTATTCTTGTGCAAGTACAACTAAATTTCTATCAGCTTGTAACATCAACAAAAAAAAATTTGGGCACTGTTTCAGCAAATGCTAATAAGGCTGAGTAACCTGCTGAACTTTCCATGCAGTGGCCACGCATAATGTACACATGAACACAGTCTATGAGTAATTTAATGAATACATCCATAATCATTACGAAATTTCACAACTTTTGTAACTGTACTATAGATATATATTAAGAGCAACTGAGGAAAAAATTATATGGGTTAATATATGAAAACAAAGAAATTGTCATACTAACTGCTGTCTGCCAACTTTATGAATAAATATTTTTTTCCAGAGTGGTGTATTTCTGTTGAACTATTTAAGAATCCAAAATATTGCACTTTTAATTCCGACTCAATAGAATAGGCCTATGTATATTGTTTCGGACAGCATTTTTTTCTCAACTGACTTCAAAACATTTTAGACCTTAATAAAATTTTTCACAATGTTCCATCATTGCACTGTCATGCAGGCTCCCAGAGAAGTCTAGAGCAAATTAAGAGGCCTTGCTCCATGGTTTAGAACTGCAGAAATATTATTTTTTTTTTTACATATCAGTAACAAAAGTCTTAATAGTTGCATCATTCTATAGCCTACTTAAACATTTACATACTTCACTTGAATGATGAATAGCTATTACTCCAAAGGTCTATGGCAAATCTAATTTCTACATACAGTGAGATGATACATAGTGATCTGAGAGAAGAAACCACACAGAACTTTCTAACATAATCAACTAACTACAAACAGTCTCTGGATAGAAATTCTTAAGTTTTCAGAGGGAGGTACAGTCTGTGTTTAAAAGATACGAGGCAAAACAATGTTTTTTTCAACTACAGCAATGTCAGCTTTCACAGATGCTTAAAACAAGGTGTTAGAGACCACTCAGTGCTACAACACAGCACACTCTCCAACAAACATTCATTCACATTTTAAATGTTACAAGTGTGGATTTTTGCCTGCAGGATGTTTCCGAACAACACGATTGACCAACTTCTGCAGGTGATTCATTGTAAAAATATGCAGATAATTTACATAACACTCTGTGTTTACTTAATATTAACAAAGAAACAAGCCTTTGAAATTCTAATTTTGAAACAGTATTTTTCCTTAATAGTATGGAAGGACAATGTACTGTTACCAGGGTTAGCGAGAGATATATTAGACGGTCATGGTTTAGGGCGCCACTCCATGAATTACGGGCATGGAGACCCGGCTAGTCTCTTTCTCAGGATGTGACGTCGCCCGCGTGGCTCTAACCCTTAAGTCACTCGCGGAAATCTCAACAGTTTTATTTCTTTTTCAATACACTCTTATGTGGGCTCTTAAAGGCGTCCCACACGCCTACCGACCGAAGTTCAAGCCACCGACGAAGTTCTACCTCTCTCCTCGACGCTACCACCTCAATCCATCCCACTCAGTCCCGTGATTCCCCGTTTCTCTTATCACAGAGTGGTGATTCCCCGGTTCTCAACTCACATTGCGGTGATTCCCTGGTTCTCTCGCCCCAGGCTTGCCACTTTTGCTGTACTTGACGACTCATTGCAATTATAATTCAACAGTAAAAGAAAGGAGATTAAATACTAAACAATGATAATTAATCCCTTATACCCTAAGCACAACCTTTTTTCTTTAAACTGTAACGTTGGTGTTGCAAGTAA
>PNEQ01004903.1:0-21634 GCA_003012365.1 Medauroidea extradentata | reverse complement strand
GAAAATAACACAGGCAACTTGAGGCACAGGTTGAGACTAAATTAATTACTTGACACTTTTAAAACAACTTCATCTCAGCAAGTGAAAAGGTACGTCGCACAAAGGTTATGTTTCATTCGACCTTGGCACACTACATAACTATATAGGCCTACATGACGGGAGTCACATCGGGCTCAATAATGTTAGGGGCGAAGCCCTGACGGACGTCAGTACTCTGAACATTGATTTATGTTGTTGCGCTCTTCTAATCAACAGCAAATTCTTGAAAATACTTTCCACCCTAATGAAAATAACAGGTGTAGCAACGCTCTAATTACATGCAACTCTTGCAGCATCAGGAAATTCTAACATTTAATTATGGTTAATTGACCTCTGTGACTTAAAAGAGCCCAACAGCTAGTGCATGTACGGTACATTGTTGCAACATGTTAGGAGAAAGTGTTTTTAAGAAATACTATTAAATGTGTCTTCAATATCTCTACCTACAAAAATCACATTTAAAACTATGCTCCTCTATTTTTGTTTTCCATATATCATGTTTATAAACATGGTTTCAAGACTCCTCAAAATGGCTGAAAATGTATGTTTCAAACTGCTGTCACATAAAAAATACCAACCGGAACTGTAAAACAAAAAAAAAAAAAAGAAGCACGAGCTGGGGTTTACTACGCACATTCCGTAAATAAAAAAGTAGGGTCAACGGCCAAATCACTGCACACCGTTTTCGAGCTCCGCGCATAAAGGCTATATGCTTGTTGATGCACGAGCCAGCCTAACGTTTATCGTTTGCTGTTTCTGTACATGGGGTCATGGTGGCCGAATGGTCTGACCATTCGCCTCCCACCAAAGCAATCTGGGTTTGATTCCCGGATTTTTGCATGTGGGAATCATGTCGGATGATGCCGCTGGTCAGCGGGTTTTCTTGGGGATCTCCAGTTTCCCTGCCCTTACCATTCTGGCGCTGCTACATACTTACCTCATGTCACCCCTCACCAGCACTAAAGACCTCGATGTTGAGCCCTGTCCAAAATTTTTCACTCACCCGTTTCTGTGCATCAAATGCAGCATAAAACGCATGCTATGTAGGGCTCCTAATATTAAGTTTAGACACAAAGTATTCTTTATATTTTCTGCTTATTTTCTCACAAGGAATCATCTGCCCAAGTCTGTGTTGTTCACAAACATCATGTATAGAAACACAATCATAAAAAGTAGCACTTTACAAATTAAGAAACACGTAGCCTACTGTACACTAATACATATAAAAAAATATTGAAAACATAATTGCACATCAAGAAATCCAAAATCTAATGGATTTAAGTAGTTTACAATTACAATCACTGTTTGTCTCACATAAATATTTTTAATTTGACAATTCTGAAGACAGTTCTGTGAACAACTCTGATCATAGAAAATACTCTATTTTTTTCATTTAGGCCAGTCATTAAAGAATTTTAGGTTGCAAAAAAATTGCACTGTCTTGATTTTTTGAGATGATGTTAGAATAAATATCAACAGTGTAAAACCAAGTTTGCAGCTTCGAAAGACCTGTGCTAACTGCATGGTGCTCGAAAAACCTCGAAATTTTCCCCAGGTGTTGGCTAATTACTTCTAAAAGGAGCATCCTATGAAAAATGTCATTCTGTACACTGTTAAACTAGATACAATTTGGTGCAATTGGAGCGCAACCGCAGCACCGTAGGACTAATAGGCCATTTTTCCCAGAAAGTTAGAAATTGTAGTTTTAGGGCCGATATTATAAACCTCTTTCAAATGACAAGCAACTGCTATCCCCATACAGAAAGCATTGGTGAGCAGTTTGTTGTCATTCCAAAGAGGTCTATAGATATGGCCCTAAGTCTTCTTCCGAGCTGAATATCTGCTAAAATACTTATACTACAAGAAAAGTAATGGGAAATGGAGTTGTAGAGCAGTTATTTAGCTTTAATTTAAGCACAAGAGGAATCCTGTCGGACTATTAGGTCCCTTGTTATTAGGAAAAAATGAAAAATTATGGAAATCTGATTTTTCAAGAAATGTAGCCTGATGAACTGCAGGGCTATTGTAAAGGATAAGAAAGACATTACTAGGTGGAAAATGGGTTATGTAATGCAAAATAAAATTCAGTACAATTAATAATAAGGTATAATTTTATCAACATTATTTCAAAATTGTATAAAAACTATTTTGATAGTTTGGGTGACCTGCCACGTGAAGTGATGATTGGACCTTAGCTGACTCCTGCGACAGAAATACACAACACAATTTAATTAGTATTTATCAAATGTGTAGTAAATTGTATAATAAATTACAATGAAGGGATAGGTCATGTAATATTATGCTAACTTTACATACAGACAGTTGTGTTCTTTTGGAAAGCCCAGGTTCTTCAGGCTCCGGAGACTCCTCTGTTGTCGGATTAGATGTACTACTAGGCACTAGTGGTGAAGAGTCGTCAACATTGTCTTCTTCATCCGACTCAGCCATGGCTAAGCAAGGAGTATTCAGGCATGTCTTCCCCTGACTAACTTTGCAGAGAGCAGAGCATTTAAGTCCTGCTCTCTGGCAGGAGCAGCTTCCTCCACCGCACCCTTTCTGGCACCTGCATGACAGGTATTTCAGCAGAGTTAGCGGCGCTGATTCCTTGGTTGAGGTCACCGGTGTCAGCCCCTGTAGGCTCCTTGTCCATACACAGTTAGTGGGCTCTTTCTCTACCCCAACTACTTCTGTACCTGCTGGTAGGTTTTGTGGGAATGTTGGTCAGCAGCCTCTTCGGTTGGGGGCTGACGAGCAAAGCTGACTTTAGTGTTGGCAGCAGATTGGCCAAATATCTTGTAACGCAGGGTGTGGAGAGTCGTCTTCTCCCCCGCCATACAGTGCCACGAGACATTTGTTGCCAGCAGAGGTTATCTCCTCATGAGTGGCGTTACAGTTGAGAAACGTGGCAGCCGCATCAAGAAGGTCTGGCTGTTTTGAAAGGACATCCAACATCTTTGTTTTCCCTTACCATAAAAGGGCAGAGGTGGTTCGCAACCAGTGAAGGCATGAAGGAACAACTCTGTCCCACGAGGAATGAGAGCTCTCCTCGAATGAATAATGTTGAAGAGAACTGCTCATAACCTGTTCCACCACTGCCACTTTTCTGGAAGAAAATATTCTGTATGCTGGAACCCAATCCATTAAGGAGCACCAAGAGGTCTACATCCTCCCCAGTGATTATGACTTGCTCGTACTCCTCGCTCTTCTCCAATGCTGTCCTCACTATGAGGGAACCGGCATCCTCTGGGGCTTGCTTTGATCTAATCCCTTGGTTATTCAGTCCAGTACAGATGAAGTTGATCAAGTGCTGTTTGTTTTTTGGGTTGGACAATAACTTTTCTTGGAGCACTTTATCAGTGTCTATTCTTCAAAAATGATGTGTTAAATGCTGAAACTGCTTAACGACGTACTCGCTCTGCTGTTTTTGTGCTCCCAGCAGCCCTCTCTTTTGGGTAGCCATTGAATACAACTGATAAAGTTTTCTCAAAACGATTGAACGTGTAGTTAATACAAGCAGCTACTATTTCTCTCTCCATCCACTGCAACAAATGTCATTTCTCCAACAGTGATGTTTTCTGGGAGGGACGTAAAGGCATAGTAGATCAATGATTTTGTTCCTTTTCGCATTCCATCTTCGGATTATAGAACCATGGGATATGGGGCCAACTCGTATGTTAAGTGGTGTTTTAGGTCGGCTTCAGACTGTTTCTTTATACACAGCCGTTGGAATATTTGAGAGGGTCTATAGCAACCTGCTTGTTGTGCACCTTGACTATGCCTGCTGCAAGGTTCCTACTTTGTCTTTCCTTTTAAATACAATATTTCCAAATGACTTTTCAGTTATTTCTTTGTCTCCCATCACATCCCATTTCTTGTGCCATGTGGCAATTCACTTCAGGGCCTCCAACCAAGCCACTGCAGATCGACAGGACTTTTCCTTTGGAAGGAAATAGTGTGCGGACTTGGAACCAGGATTTTAGTTTATCCACATAATTGTAATCACGTTCGATTCGAGCAGGCATTATGTCAATGTGCTGATCTTTCGTGGTACACGAGATGTCCCAAAAGAACTCAAACCCCTCACAGATATTAAGCATGTATACCATGCCTCCGGTCCAACAGACGAGAACACTGCTGGAGATTCCTAGTCCATATGTTAGGCCCCCTTGGCTTTTTATTGATCTCATGAGTACTTGTTCTACTGTCAAGTCAGTCCAAAGACCCGACCAAAATTTGTTCGATCGACGAATGGTGAATTCTCCTCCTGTTGTGAATGAACTAAATTCTCTCTGATCCATTTTCGGTAGCAGGCAGCTACAAGTTATTGTACAACGATCGTGTCGGCCCGTGAGAAATTTTTGTTTATATAATCGCTGTTCTAAATAATTATTATATTTTTACACATGTGTTAATGGCCGCTGAAATTTTTTCTTCACATTGGTCTGTTGTTTTGCCGCTTCCGCAATTGTGTGCTGTAACTTAACCTGCGCCGCGGTGTTTGTAAATGCACGTGAAATTGAACTTAATTGTGTTCATTCGTGCTGTTTGGTTCTGTGTGCACGTGGTTTTATGGATGCTTTTGAATTAATAGAAAAACAACAAATTATGCGTAGAGCTACTAAAAGGTTAGCACGACCTGTATCTGCTCAGCCCTAAATTATTTTATAATTATCAATACTTAGTAACAATTGACATAGGGAGCTCCATTTCTTGAAAAATCAGATTACGTAGCCTACCTTAATTTTTCATTTTCTTAACAACATCTCAAAAATCAGAACAGTGTAATTTTTTGCGACCTAACACAATTTTTGTGTCTATGGTGACTGGCCTGATTTATATGTTAGGAGTTATGACAGCTGTGTGAGTGTGTTAATGGAGAAATCACCTGTGGCATAAAAAACAATGCTGGTTCCATGGAAACATCTGTGTACAGGACTACCAACACAACTGTCAAAAATCTAATCCTCACACAAGACAGACTTGAAACTTTTAAATGTAACAATGGAATTACATACCCATTTAAACAGTGGTGCCCAGAAGAAAATTGTTTTAGGACCTGAAACAAATACAATGTTAACACTTGCAAAGAGCACCTAATTAGTACCACATTAATTTCAAAATGAATTGTACAACATTTCCATACATATGTTTTAATAGATGTGTTTGCAAACATTAGAAGAAACCCTTGAAACTAATTTAATGTGTGTTACACTTATCCCAAATATACATAAGTTATAGTCTGTCTCACAAAAGCATTCAATTTTTTGACAGTTTTGAAGGCTATCGTGTGTACCAATTTCTGCAGGAAATTACCTACTTTTAATTTTCATAAATTTCACAGTTTGTGACCCAGCTACGTGGGTTTGTGCAAAAGTTACTTGTGGCAGAGGAAAACACTGCTTATTTCATGGAAACAACTCACAAAATAAATGCAATCACAACTGTCAAAAAGTGGAATTCTTATATGAAACAGACTATAGGCCTACCTGTTACAGCTTATGAACATTACTTATGGCCAAGGCCCAAACCCAAATCATATAACATTGGTCACCATTTTAATTTCTGTACAACTTCACTTGTGCTTTGGCAGGATTGAATTTCAAGTTGGAAAGCAGAAATATCACTGTTTAGAATTCATTTCTGTAAAGGAAAGTCAAGATTCTTTGTTTCAGAAGAGCCTGTATAGCTGCATGTGTGATTTTCTTTACCAGCACGAATGCTATTCACAGACAAGTTTCTAGAGATGCCTTTGGGAATGATATTATTTTCATGGCATGTACAAAGGAGGATATGGTTACAGCATCTGGTTGATATTGTCTTTCCTATGTTGTAAGAAGTAGATTTTTAGTTCATAAAGAGTCTGAGTTCTACAGTCAACAATTTGTGCAATACTAGTGAAATTTCTGTTTTTACATGCTGCGTCCTGTAACGGAACTGTTATTTACGGTATTTAAATCGTTTGTTCCATATGTTTATGCAAGGTAATAGATAAATTTAAACAATTTGAAATATTTTTTAAATTCAAGGTTTCCATATCTAGTTAACTGCTTAGCAACCTTTGTACACCACACATTTTTTTTCCTCTTCAAAGGGGCTAACCTTAAGGGTGCTGCCTATTCCAGAGTCCTGCCTAGAGCAAGGATAGGGATATACACTCCCAAGTATCTATGCACAAACTACCCGGTTTTCAGCTTATCCGTGTTTTATTTTGTGTGTATAACATTCTAAAAACTTTTTGGAACATAAGAATGTAAATTCTTGTACACCAAAATTAATTGAGATCTCAACGTCATATTTTCTCATGTACACTGTTCATCCTAAATATATTTTTATTTGCCTTGGTGAAAAGGTTGCAAAATACTGAATTTATAGACAAAATCATAAGTTGTTACAACAGTGAATTATAAGTTATAAAAAAAATTAAATTTTTTTTTATATTGGCAAATGTGCTATTTTTGGCTTATTCGAGTTTCTCAATTATTTGTGTATTGTGCAGCAGCAATTAAGAAAGTGAATGACTGGAATAGTTTTTTTGTTTTAAAATTTTTACAGCTTATTTGTATGGGATATTGTTTCTTTCGTACACATACATTGCGACTTGTTTTTTACTGCAATGAAATTTTTTAGCTATCATTGTTTTTTATAATGGTATGCCAATGTTCACATTTGCACAAAACAGTTTTATTCTTTACAGGAAAAAAATTACATTCACTGAAAAATTCACACTGAATAATGATGACGTAGGCTACACAATCAAAACTTTTTACATTTCTTGTGAACGGCATTGAGAGCTGTTCTGTCATCTCTAGGCACATTTCGCAAGGTCTCACCCACCCTTTGAATTATCAACCAGTCACATGTGCCTTGAACTTGCCTATTGGCTAATGACATTACCTCATTCTGTGGAACAGCCAAAAACACTACAGCTGCAGAGATTTTGTCACAAACTGCAAGCTACTGACTGCAAGTTTTAACTTTAAATAGCTTAGGCTTATTTATTTGATGCTAACCTTGTCATATTGTACACAATACATAGAAACACAGTAATCATTACATACATAAACTATATTTTGTCATTAATAGCACACTATTGGGTCTCGTCTTGTAGATTAAACGAAGCTTAAACCACACCTTGGTTTGTCAGACGGTGCTATAGTTAAGATTTTATTCTGAGTAACTTGCATTTCATTGCTGCGCGAAGGAACTATTATACACATTTATACTTTTCGGTGTCGTTTTTACCGCATAAACTAGGTCCTTATTTAACACAATTTCACGACCTGAACGTACGATGCTGGAGTTTCTGTGTTACGATAAAATATACAGTATTGTGATGTCACAGGGACATTAACACGGCGGATCACATTTTTTCCATGTAAAACAGACTGCTCTTTTTATTTAGGTCTAAGTTTTTCTCACATTATACAGGCGAAAGAAAGTATGGTACCAATGTTAAATTCAATAAAACATAGGAGCCTACTTTTAAATAAAAATATTATTAAAAAATATAAAATTTCCCTATTTATTAGCTTAGCTTCTAACCTATTTAAATAAGGAACATTACACTTTGGTGACTGATAATAACCCCAAAACATCCTACTTTGCAAAAATTCTGACTGTGTTGAGTGCCTGCAGTGAATAATTCTATCCAAACTGAAAAGAAATCAATATTATTTGCGCTTACAATGTTTGTTTTTAAATGACTTTTAACATTGCTAACCCACCTCTACAAACAAAATTGCTATTACAACCAAATAGTTGGTAATTGCAAGTTTCACTGCTTTTTAACAAGGTTTCACTTAACACTACAACAGATGGTTGTCTACATATGCACTGTAACAGATAATTTAAATCATTAAATTTGTTTCTGATAGGCTACTTCTAAAGTTTAGGTTTAGCATTACTAGATTATCATGTTTACGAGTCAGTTGGCATTCGCTGATAGACTCGCACTGAAAATTGCACAGGTTCCCATTAAACATTGTTCACAAAGATAGATATGTAACAGTACAGAAAGGAAGATAAACTACACGATACAGGACTTATTTAGTTTCCAGGAATCTTTGACAATTTTTAGCTTACCTCCTGCTTGAACTGGAATGTATATTTTTTCCCTGGCAGTCCATTCACCTGCAAGCTTTTCAAACGTATTATTATTTTTAATTGTCTGAGCCCCCTTTCAAGGTGAAGATGACAGGGTTTTACTGCCCTTCAACAAGGTCTTTGGAGCATATGAAGGTGATGTGAGGTGAAAGGACAACACAACAGCCATGCCCGGGCCCTCGCACCATATACTGACGCCTGACCATAAAATAAATAAGTAGTTACAGAAGCGACAGGACATGGTTTTTATCACACTCGTTTTCTCTTTGGATTGCCTTGATTAGATTAGGCCTAGATTGGGTTGCTCTCCTGCAGTTGGGCTGCTGCCCTGTGGCAGGTTAATTCTTCCTTTATGTTTATCCCTCCTCCCCTTTTGATTTACCTGTTACTATTTTACTCACTCTCCTCCTAATTTCCTTCACTCCTTTCACCACTACCACCTCCTGCTTAAGTTCATTCCACTCCTTTACCATTCTGCTTACCATGGTGTCTGAGTTCTTGGATGTTTGGTTAGTAGGTATGAAGTTTAGTAGGGTCTATTTAATATGTGAAGAAACTAACATGTAAGTGATGTCACATTTGGTTAGTAGGTATAAAGTTTAGTAGGGTCTATTTAGGTAATATGTGAAGAAACTAACATGTAAGTGATGTCACAATTGGTTAGTAGGTATGAAGTTTAGTAGGGTCTATTTAGGTAATATGTGAAGAAACTAACATGTAAGTGATGTCACATTTACCATTTACTTTCCAGTACGCCCCTAGAGCATTTACAATAACAAAGATCACAAAACTTCTTTATGTCGCTACTAATAGAGTTACTTGTTATCTGATGTGGTGCCTCGAGTTGTCTTGTTTACCGTTTCAAAATCTTTAATTAATATACAGTCTTACTACAGTGTCTCAAACAATACAAATTACATAAACCATTAACTCCAATCCACGTGCTATTGTTTGTATTTCTGTACGCCCCGAGTGATGGTACGATAACAATGAAAGAGCTTTCCTTGTCGCTTCTGATAGTATTATTTATCCTGTGACCAGACTGACTACGCTACGTAAGACGGCTCAGCTAACAACGAAATAATATATTTTCACAGTCATATACTTAGCCACACACACACGATTAAGTAAGTATTTAAATACCTGCAGGGTGATTCCATAGGGGCTGCAGTTTCTGTGGAACAAACTTGTCAGCAAAAGCAACAGTACGCCTGTACACAAATGACATTTTATTCACTTTAGAAATGGATTACTGGTTTAAATCTTTGTCACCGTTGTTCAAGTGTAGGGGCCAAGTTAATTAATGTTTAACACCGGCCTGATAACAATATTCTGTACTTAAGTTATATTATAATTGTATCATCCTTCCCAAACATAATTTAATTTCACTGCCTTCTAGGTTGCTTTTCCTAGTTCCTTTCCCGTGTTCCTTTCCTAGGGTTCCTACTGCCAATTTGTCGACGATGACGAAAGTCACAACAAAAGAGCAACAGAAGCGACACGACGGGCGCGATGCGACACTACTACGAAAAAATATTGTGTTCGGGTGGTGTGCGATTTCTACTACTTCTGTAATATCCCTGCTCTTTTCTTTTTACTTTTGATTTTCGTTTTACCGGAAGAGGTTTTTTGTATCTTGTTCGGGTGTTTTGAGCACTACTCTCCATCTCAGAAAGAGCATTGACGAAGTAGTAGTGAGCAGGACGCCAAGTATGGTGTTTTATGCAAGTGTTATATTTCTGTCGGGCGAGGCCTATCCAATATTTAGATTTAGATTTAATTTGTTGCATCCTTGGATCTTTCTGTGTGTACATTTTTGCACAAAGATATCGGACATGTCATATTTACAATATAGAATCAAACGAATAAAAGACCTAAGTTATGCATTTAAAATTATGCACTAAAAGAGCGAAATTCAACATTTCTTGTCGGTTCGGGCTCGCACGTAGGCTCACGTCAGCATACTTCATAGCCTCCACATGTAAAAGAAAAGAAAAAAGCAAGAGAAGAAACAGAATCTTAACCCAGAATAAATCTTAAATAAGTATCTTCACTGACATAGATCCACTCAAATAATCATCGATTGTGTAAAAAGCATTAAGGATCAAGAAATCTTTAAGGTGTTTTTTTGAATATTTTTGTGTTAGCTAAACATGTAATATTAATGTTTAACCTCGCAATTGGGCTACCGCCCGGTGGCGAGTGAACTCTGCTCTATCCCTACACCACAAACCCTCCAGACCTCTACTTAACCTCCCAGCCCCCTTCACGGTCACCAACTCCTCCCGCAGCCCATTCCACTCCCGTACCATTCTCACAAGCAGGTGGCTGGGGAGTTTGTTGAACAACTTGCAAGCTGTGTATGAAGGACCTTTTTGCTGTAAGGTCAAGTTGACAAGAGGCATGTGTAAAAGGTTTTTACTTCTAGTGTTATGTTGATGAAAATATTCATTTGTGTGGAACAACTTCTGATTTTTCGAGATGAATGTCAGCAATGAGTAAATATATTCACAAGCTAAGGTCATTATTTTGGAACTTTTAAAAAGGGGTCTACGGGATTCAGTCTGTTTTCTCCATGAATTATTCTTACAGCTCTCTTCTGCATACGGAAAACATTATTTCTGCCAGAGGAGTTACTCCAAAACATGATGCCATAAGTCATAATAGAGTGAAAATATGCAAAGTATACAGTCAACACCGAATCTTTGTTTAGTATACCTGATACGTTACATAGAGCGAAACATGCAAAGCTCAGTTTTTGAATGATATATTCAATATTAGTTTACCAATTCAGTTGACAATCAACATATAAACCCAAAAATTTTGTGTCTGTGGCTTTATTGATTTCTACAGTGCCGCAATGAACATTTATCGTTGGCTGATTACTATTTTTTGTTGCAAACTGTAAGAAATGGGTTTTTTCTGTGTTAAGGTTTAATTTGTTTCCTATAAACCATGCATCTAATTCTGTAAAAATGGTGTTGGCTATTTGATTAAGTTCTTCTTCTGATTTTCCTGATATTGTGATACTGGTGTCATCAGCAAATAAGGTAGGTATAGAACTATTGTTTAGGCAATCAGGCAGGTCATTTATGTAAACCAGGAATAACAGAGGTCCGAAAATTGAACCTTGAGGAACACCATGTCTTATCTTACCTGGTTTTGAATAAACAATATTTGAGTCTTCCCTAACACAAACTTGCTGTTGCCTATTTGATAAATACTAGTATATGAGTTTATTAGTTCTTCTATTTACACCATAAAATTGTAGTTTTTGAAGAAGAGACTCGTGATTTACACAGTCAAAGGCTTTGGTAAGGTCACAAAATATTCCGACCGATGGTAGTTTTTTGTCGAGTACATTCAAGACATTTGTGATGAGCTGATATATTGCCTCATTGGTAGAGGATTTTTTTCTGAAACCATACTGGAATTTTGAGAAAATTTTGAATTTTTCAAAATGAGTTAAAAGTTTAGTATATATTTGTTTTTCAATGATTTTTGAAAAAGTGGTTAGCAATGAGATTGGTATGTAGTTAGCTACATTGGTTTTCTCTCCTTTCTTGAAGAGAGGGGTTACCAATGCCCATTTGAGTCGGTCAGGGAATACACTGTCGTTTAATACAGCACTGCATATGTGGCTTAACAGAGTACTGAGTTCTGAGGCAAATTGTTTTATTAGTTTACTACTTAAGCCATCATAGCCACAGGATAACTTTGATTTTAGGCTTTTTATTATTTCCTCAATTTCTTTTGCCGAAGTGTTAGGACATGTTATAAGGGATATTCTGATTTCTGCGATACTACTATGTGGTTCGTATTATGACTTTGAGCTGTTTTGCTAATTAGATTATCAACAACATTGAGGTAATATGAATTGAAAGCATTAGTCACTGTTTTTGTGTCAGAAGCGGGTTTGTTTCCAATATTAACTTTGATTTTTGAAAATGGCTCTGTTGTTTTGCCTGTTTCTTTTTTTAAAATGTTCCAAACAGTTTTGATTTTATTGTCAGAGTTTTCAATAAAACTGCTAAAGTACTTTATTTTTGCTTCTTTAATTATGTTTCTTAGAATTTTGCAGTATATTTTGTACCTGTCGACTATGTCTGGATTGTTACTGATTCTGGTGGCTTTGTAAAGTTATCTTTTGTGATCACACGAAATTTTTAATCCTTCAGTCACCCACAGAGTTTTCCTAGCCTCATTTTTATACGAACTTGTTTAGAGGGGAAGCTGTTTTCAAAATACAGGAGAATGGAACTAAGAAACGAGTTAAATTTGTTATTTACACTTGTAGAATAGTACATTTGTGAGCATTTTTCATTGTTAAGAGCAGATTTGAATTTATTGGCATTTTCACCTGAGAACTATCTAATGGTTTTATAGTAGGTTTTCTTTGTGCTCACTTTACCTGAGAGATTGCTAAAACTTGTGCATCATGGTCTGACAGCCCATTTATTACAGGCAGACATTGACTGGATGTGGATAAGTGATTACCTATAAATATATTATCTATGGCTGTTTGTGTGGTACTTTCTGTTCTGGTTGCAAAAAGGACTGTTGGTATCAAGTTGAATGCCCTTAGAAGATTGTCTAAACTAGCTTTTTTATCATTTTCTTTTAAATAATCAACATTAAAATCTTCACACAGTATTATTTCTGTATTGTGGTTATAAATAGTAAAAAAGAATACTTTCTAATTTACTTAGAAATGTGAAAAAACTACCTGAAGGGGCTCTGTAAATGCTTAAAATTAAGGCTCTCTTCACTACATCAGTTTCTATACAAACTGAGCAACACTCACAGTTTTTGTCTTCACAACTAGTTACCATTATTACTTGTTGGTGACAAGTCATGTTATCTTTGACAAAATTACAAGTACCTCCTTTTGACATATTGGTTCTACACATAGAGGTAATATATAGTAGAGGGAACATGATGTTACAAATGTGTGTCCAACATGGTCTCGAGAGTTTGATGTCGCTTATTTATGTTTTCTTGGCGTTAAAATGCAGTCGTGATGTTTGAAACTCATGGCGTATCTTCCAGAATATATATATATATATATATATATATATATATATATATATATATATATATATATATATATATATAGTCATGTGGTGTCACCAAGATCTCGGTTCTAAACCTTATAGTAAATATGTAGCTAATCATTACTTTACTAAAAACAGCTGGGATAAGGAAAACAGTAATGTGGCAGACATTGTTTACATTTGTCGTTCTGAAATTTCTACGCAATTATGCTATGCGATAATATGATAGTATGTTCTCCTTAGTTCATATATTCATACGGTACCAAAATAACCCAACATGGTTGTGATTACTATGCAATTAATATCTTTCCTCTCAATGTTATTTCAAATCTCCTGTGCATTTTTCACAAAAGTCATGTGACACATGTTGAACACACAATTTCGTACACGGCTGTATAGAGGATACTCCATCTACCCTATATTTACTCTAAGGTTCTACAGTAACTGGAGTGGAGAGAGTAACCGGGGATTGAAATTTGTTTATAGCACAGTTCTGTTAAAAATGTTTCTGTAAGACACAGGATTTGAACATCCAGGCCTAGGTCGCAACGAATATTATTGAGACATATGGATAGTTCATCAATTTTTTAGTCAATCCTCTAATATTTTGATGTAACACACATAATTTGTTTTAATGGAACATATTTTTTGTTTTAAAAGTATTAGGCTTATTGGAAGTTTTAGATTGTTGCTTGAATGATGCATCCAGGTTGAAATTGTTGTACATTAATTATTTTTATTATTACTGTTTTTATCAATATTGTAAGATTTTGGCCTTATGGGCTCAGATTGATTCAGCCTAAAAAACTGGATCGGTTTCCTACAATGTTATGTACTAAGGACTGTTTTGCTATTTGATTCAAAAACAAAATCACATGTACCATATTATTTGTTACAAAACAATTTAAAAGATAATTCAAGATGGCGGCGAGTGTAACAGACCTGTGCGGCAAACGTAACAAAATAGTGAAAATGACGAACCTGCAATTTTCTGTGAAGATATCTGCTACACATGGTATCATTCTACATGTGCGGGCATCTCGGATAAAAGTTTCAAAAAACTTCAAAACAGCAAAGTTCCTTATAAGTGTGAGAAATGTAAAGCTGAGCATGTGGTTTCGAATGAACAAATCATGGCACGAATAGAAGCTTTACAGGCCAGCGTCGAAGGTCTGAAAAAAGAGCTGGAAAGTAAATTCTCCTGGTTTGAAAAAGTTTATTTATTTACATCACTGAATAGACTCAGCTGATGAGCTGAAGTTCACTGAGTATAGGGCTTGTCAATATGGTTACAGTTGTCATGAAATATATAGTTAGATACGATTACATAATGATACTATATACAGTATATACATACATACATACATACAGTAGAGAAGTAAAAGATTAAAATAAAACATAGTAATAAAGAAAATATGATTAATAGACGATGGTATTGAGCATTAATTAAACATATATGACAATTGCACTGTGTAGACCTATTCACTTAACAACCAATATTAATAATTACTATCTTAACTTACCTACTAATATCTACTCTAGCCCAGCTTACAATCTATGTTACACGACATATCATGACCCTATTAACTATATACATAATTACACAATCTCAATTTATACTTAAGATTGTGAATATGGACTACTTACATTAGCATATTTCACATTGTTTTAAGTAAGTCTCACAAAAAAGGCTCTGGATATGTTCCTCTATTTCTTGAATAGGCCTACTATATAAATACTGATTTTCAAATATGTTTTTTATTATTATGTCAAATTTATTTATATTAATTTCATAAGTAACTTATTTAGGTAGGTAGTTATACATTTTTAGGCCTGAATATAATAGACTTTTCCCAAACAGTGAGCTAAAACGTTGGATTATCCTTAATTTGTGTGCGTTTCTTGTGTTGTGATTATGCATGTCTTCATTTAGTAGGTATGCAGTTATTCAGATTTTTTAAAATTTAAGTGAATGAATGGCATATTCAGTGTAGAATGATTTTATTTGGTGAGCTTTAAAGTAAGGTCTACAGGAAGTTATACGATCAATTCCAGTTATGATGTGTATTGCTTTCTTTTTTTTTTTTTTTTTTTATTTGGAAGATCTTCGGGCAGCTTGTAGAGTTTCCCCAGAATTCAATACCATATATCATTACAGAATTAAAATACCCGTAATATGTCATTTTTAGTGTTTTAGTATCTAATATCAATTTCAGAGCTCTCAGCAAGTAGCAAATGGACGATAGTTTGCCTTCAAGTTATTTAATGTGCTCTGACCATGGTAACCTTTATCCAAATACAATCCTAGAAACTTTACTGCTGTTGTTTCTTCGATGGGGCTATTGTTAAATGTTTGCAATGACTTGTTATAGAGGGAACATGACATCACAAATGTGTGTAGAACATGGTCTCGAGAGTTTAGTGTGGTTTATTTATGTTTAATCGGCATAAAATGCAGTCGTGTTGTTTGAAACTCATGGCGTACCTTCCAGAATATTTATTTAGTCATGTGGTGTCAGCAATATCTCAGTTCATAACCTTATAGTAAGCATGTATACTTCATTTCATATAAGTTAAGATAAATTTGACAGAAACTTATGGGCAATAATTTTCAGTATAATGTGATTTGTTCCCCATTGCAAGACTTTTTTGCTCTAAAATGATCCTGAGCTGGCCATTTTAGCATTCGTACTGCAAGGTTTGTCTTGTGTAGTGGCACAAATAACTAAATACTACAAATTATTGCCCATAAGTTGCTGTCAGATTTATTCAAACTTATATGATATGGAGTATAGCTAATATTTACTTTTTACTAAGAACAGCTGGGTTAAGGAAAACAGTAACGTGGCAAACATTGTTTACATTTGTCGTTGTAAAATTTCTACGCAATTATACTATGCGATAATATGGTAGTATGCTCTCCTTAGTTCAAATATTCATAAAGTACCAAAATTAACCCAACATTGTTGTCATTACTAAGCAATTATTATCTTGGCTCTCAATGTTATTTTTAATTTCCTGCGCAAATTTCACTAAAGTCACGTGACACATGTTGAACACACAATTTCGTATGCAGGTGTATAGAGGATACTCCCTCTACCCTATACTTACTCTAAGGTATAAACTGTGTCTTATCAACATTAAGTATTAGTCTATTGTTTTGAAACCATGTTTCCAATGTCTTATGGCAGTTTTAGAAATTTTTCTGAGTTAACGCACATTTCTTTGAATCGGAAATAAACGATATTAAAGAAGAACAGAAAACAATGTGCAACAAGTTGAGAATCCACATTAACGACTTACATAACCTGTATGATGCTACGAATGAACTGGAACAGTACAGCAAAAACCACGATATTGAAATATGTGGTGTTTCCAGAAGTGAAATGGAGGACAGCAAAAAGACATTGTAAAAAGAATAGGAGAATTCGTGGGATGTGCAATAGCCGACGAGGACCTCGATGGATGTCATCAACTCAGGCAGCAAAAAAACAGTAATGTGCCTCCTTCGATAGTGGCTTGTTTCGTCGGGAAGGAAAAAAAACGTGAACTGATGGTGACTTGGAGAAATGAAGGAATGATAGTTTGCAGCAAGCCTGGAACAACAGGGGAAAAATTTGTGTCAAGGAAACCCCGGAGGACAATCCAGTTCAAGTGAGGGATTTGTGGTCACTGGAAGACATCTGCAGCACAAACAGCAATGGAAGAAATTAACACCAACAGTCAATCAGCAGGTAACCTTGTTAGTGATCATCACTGTGAAACCTTTGAAAGTGTACACTCTAGTCTGTCAGATGTAATTACTTTCCTTCACTTAAACATTATGTGGTGTCAAAAACGAATTCCAGGACCTTATACTAATTTTGAGCCAGTAAAATCAAACCCCACTGTTATAGTGCTATCAGAAACTTGGCTCAAAAATGAGGAAATAAAGTATTATAGTTTGAAAGGTTATAAAGGTTATTACTCATGCAGAACAGCTGGCACTGGAGGAGGTTTGGTTATGTATGTAAGTGATGTCTACCACCATAATCTCATTGCTACAATGTCTGAAGGCTATTATTCTATCTGGGTGAAACTGAACAACCTAGGAAAGAATGAAAAGGTCTTATTTGCTGCCTACTATCGTCCACCACAGTACGATATGGACAATTTCTTGTCTGTCTTTGATGGTGACTTACAGAAACATGTAGGTATAAACACTTATATAACTGGGGACTTTATAACATCAACCTAAATGGCACCCAAACTTCTTCTCTGATGTACAAAATACATAGCAATTTTAACGGTTTCAACATACTTAACTCATTGCCTACCCGAGTTACAGAAAACTCTAGTTTTATGATTGACCACTTCCTGTCTAATACGTCAAATAAGAGTATGTCAATTTTTACTATCAACACGGCACTCAGCGATCACTGTACTATACTGATAGAAATCACCAGTAGTGACACATCCCTACATAAACACTCACTCAGTGACAAACACAAACTTAATCCTTCCAAGCTGATTAACTTAGCCAGAAGAAATATGGAAAAACTAACCATACTAAATATTTTTTCTAATAACTCAAACACTATTGTGCAAGGAGAAATAAAGTCACTAAGAAGCAACGGCTGATGCTACAGTCACTAAACCAGCACGTAGGCATCTTAAATACAGCATGGCACCATGGGCAACCCCGCATCTGTTAATCTTGGTAAAAGAGTGCGACAAAATTTCCAAGAAATTTAAAAGGAAAAGAAATAATAACTTTATCAGGGAGCAGTTAAGCCAATCAAACAACCAAATCACAGCACTTAAAAGACATCTTGTAGTGAACTATTATATTAAAGAATTTGCTAGTTGCAATGGGAACAGCAAGCTGCTCTGGAAAAAAAATTAACAAATTATTAGGTACCAGAAATAAACTAAGTCAGTCAATAAACTCTATACTTGATGAACAGGGTAACAAAGTTACAAATGAACTTAGAATTACAAACATACTGAGTAAGCACTTTTATACTGTTGGAGAGAAATTAGCTTCAACAATTGAAGTCTTTAATTTTGATGGTATAAACAGCCTGAAAACTCTGACGCTGTTTCCCCGATCACTTTTCTTAAAGCCTGCAGACAATGCTGAAATTCTTCAGATAATAAACGGGCTACCCAACAAAAGTCCTGACCATGACAAAAATTTCCCCCAATCAATTAAATTATGTAAAAATTATATACTACCCTATCTTGTTGATGATATTACCAAATCTTTTCTATCGGGTGAATACCTAGACATCTTACAAATAGCGAGAATCACTCCCATTTTCAAGTCAGTAGACAAAAATCTAGTTAACAATTACATACCTATCTCCATTCTAAGTGCTAACAACAAAATCTTTGAAACAACCTTGCATTTGGGATTAAGTAACTTTCTGGAAGAACACAATCTATTCTACAATTTGCAATTTGGTTTTAGAAAAACCTCAAATACAAGAAAGACAGCACTCTCCCTAGTAAATGATATCAGGAATGAAATTAATAAAAATAAATTTACAGGAGCCATTTTTGTTTATCTGTGTAAATCTTTTGATCTGGTTGATCATAAAATTCTACTTCAAAAACTGGAATACAATAGGATTAGAGGTGTAGCTCTAGAGTTAATTCAAAATTACCTTAAGGCTGTCCCAAACGCTAGCATTAAAGATAGGGTGAAAGTGGATTTGTAGCAAACACAACCTAAGTAAGATAGAAATGTGAAATAAACGGCAAATTCAAGAGATTTACAACACGATTCCGGCTACATATGTAAAACTCTGCTTTTTGAAGACGAACTGTTTTTTCCCTATTTTTTTAGTTATAAGAACATCGTAACTAACAGGCTATTAGATGTGCATAATATTTGTTTCAATAGCTAGCTTTATCAAGAAAAATGCATCAGAAAAGTCCGCGAGGGTATATATGTAGCTTTAACGTTGTGTAAACTATAAGAAAAATAAAAAATTGTCAAGGTCATTGTGGCAGGCGTGGCTGGGAAGCCGTGTGGCAGACATTCATTTGGAGTCGGGCGACGACGAGTCAGCCCGCACAGGGATGCCATATATACTGCCAGCACTCAACATGCGCGCCATGCGCCCGCTCGGTCCGTGCGAAGTTTCTCCGCGGAAAATACTTTCTGCCATACAACATGAAGAAAAATAAGTCTAACAACACCCTTTTATATCTGCAAAGACGAAGTCTGTGAGGAAGAGGATTGTTGAGTTCGTGCTGTAATAAGGTTGAACTATGGCAGTTTATTGAAATGATATGTGCTAAGAAATTGTAAGTCTACTTATTGAACTGTCTCACAGAATGTAATCTCTTTATTCAGTGACATTAATGATTATTCTTTTGAGCTTGGCCGTTCAAAACCTCGTCAGTTGCATACCAAACGTTATACTTCATTTTTAATCTGGTAAGACATTTATGTAGTAGATAAAGCAAATGTTGGTAGCTAAACAGCTCAAGTTTTTGAACCGATGAGAATGAATTATGTGGCTTTAGAGCAGTACCGGAATGTAAGAAAAGGATAAATTGGAGATCTTCGAGAAAATCCGTCAACCAGTGTCATCGCCTGTCACGGTTCCCACATGCGAAAAATCGGGGTTTACTTGTTGGGAATCGAACCTGGATTTGGATCGCCGTGGCGGGAAATGAAGAAATTTTGGCGGCTCGTTTGTGGGAATATAATATGATCTCTTCACCGCCACCCGCCCGTCCCAAGATGAATAGTAAAATAATCGAGGAAATAAATACTTCTATCTTGCTCTTTGAATCATATCCAGATACTTGATATATGGTCGAGATGGCTAGCAGAACCAGATTACTACTATAAGTAGCTTTTAGCTGTCAGTGGTAGTATAAACAAAGGATAATTAATATGACTGTAAAAATAAAGAAAATGAGTCAACCGAGTGAACAAAACATTATCTCCCCCCCCCCTTTCGAGCGATAATGTGTGTAGTAGCAATCACTGTCTAGATTGCTGGTTATATGTGGCCTTGGTACCAACTGATCATTAGAAAGAATCAGCTGATTTCACATTACTTCTACTAATAAACATAAAGAACTACAGTTCACAACACCAAACCCATGCCGCAGATGGGGCTATCCTTGTTTGTGCTGATGCTGTTGTCCCCCTTGTTGTTGTTTCCGCCAATGTTGTTCCTCTGGTCGCTGTAGCCGCTGGTGGTGGTGTTCTCCTTTCTGCAGATGCTGTTGCGTGGGCGGAGTTGTCCGTGTGGTAGGTTGACTATTAACCTTCGTTATCTTAACTTCATGTAATGGCGTCTTCAGTAGCGGAGGAAATGAAATCAAATCTAGAGATCTTTCTCTCAAAGCACTGAATCTATTTTCAGTCACTGGTACGAGTTGACATCACCAGGGGGGGGGGGTGTTTGTGATGATGACAATGATGTTGAAAAGGGCGCCAGTTGCTCAATTACGAGGAACAACACTCGAGCAGAGACTCTAGGCTCCCAGGGCGTGGTCGAGAGCCCAGAGGCTGACAGTGGTTATAATGCTCGCCCCCTGCTTCCTCGTCGACTGGTTATCCTACACGATGCCGAGGTTGTAGGCCACCTCGGACGCCGTTAACGTAACTGAATATATACATAGATAGGTAACTATATGGACAGGTTGTAACACATACTGATTCAATGGTACTTACTGTTATGATGTCAGGATGTTGAGATAGCTGCGAGTTTATGGGTCCCTGTTCCCGGTATACTGTGACTGTGAGGAGATGAAACACTTGACACACGTAATGATGACACTGTAGATTTATTCTCCATGAATTACGGTACAGATGGTAATGTGTACAAAATTGTAGGACCGGGGGGCCGATGAAATATCACCACTTGCGTTTTGCACCGACGCAGCGCAACGCAAGGAAATCTGCTCTGCATCTGCACCTCGAGTCGTAGTTGGAATTAAATATACTCGAATACGCAAGACGCAAGGGGCGGAGCCTATTTTGGCTCGGCGCAACTAGCTCCCCTCTCCTACTTACACAAGCCAATCAGAAAATTTGTAACATCATTCTCCCTGCCACTTGAACGGCAAAAGCTGTCTGCACACCCGCGTGCTTACATGCAGATATAGCTTCCATGTAGCAGTGAACATTTCTCGCGCCAAAAGTAATGTTATGGTTAAATTTTTCGTAACCTCAAATTTTGTAGCCTTCTCGTGATTAAACAATGATGTAAGAAGTATAGGTTCATATCATAACTATGCCTGAAAACTGCTTACTATGCTTTTTTTCACTCGTTAATCACTTACGGTATTATTTTTTGGGGACATAGCATAAGTAACTTAAATCATGTTTTTATCTTGCAAAAGAGGGTAATTCGAATTATTTCTAATAATAAATTTAGAGAACATTGTAGACCTGTTTTCAAAGCGAATAATATATTGCCAGCGCCATG
>PNEQ01004902.1:0-15302 GCA_003012365.1 Medauroidea extradentata | reverse complement strand
CCACTTCTCTCATCAAATGTGAACATTTTCAGTTTTTGGAAAAACGACTGTAAATTCCCAAGATTGAAGAAGCTGGCTAAAAAGTACCTTTGCATTCCTCCCGCAACTGTTGCTTCAGAAAGACTGTTCAGCACTGCTGGCAACATATGTGACAAGAAACGAAATAGATTGGACCCTGAACGTCTCAAGATGCTGGTATCCTGTGAAGTTTCAAGTATTGAATATCCTTATGTTGGTATTATGTTTGACAGGATCATATTTGTTTCAAATCTTAGTGAAATATGATTGCAGTAAATTTAACATTGATAATTATGTTTGTATGCCATGTATTCTTGAAATTTGGTCTGTTTAGTATGTAAGTCACTACTTTTTTTATGTGTTTTATCATAAAACTTTTATGACCTAGGGTTAAATCAAAATTGTTTTTGAATAATGTTTGTGGTTACAAATATGGTATGGGTAAATTAAATACTTATAACAACAGGCTATAAAATATTTGATTTAACTTGCATAAGCAACTTGCAGTAAAATTTTTTACTTTTACAGTATATTTTATTTGTTTACCATTTTACCTCAAGTTACTGTGTCCCGTTTGAAAGATTCATGTGAGTTGGAGAATTTTACATTTATGTATTATTTTAATTAAAAACACTATTTTATAGAATAATTAAAATGGGATCAGAACCAAAAACCGAGAACCGAATCAAGGAACCGGAATCGAGAATCGGAACCGGAAAATAGTGGAACCGTCCCATCACTACTCGCGTGCCAACCACTGTATAATGGCTGTACCCTTACTTCGAAAGGCTTGTAGAGTAATTGAAGAAATAACGCATAATGGCTGCACTTGTCTGTTCAGTGACAGAAGAACACCAGCACATGGGCATACCATTCACTTTTCAGGACCCTTGCATGTGCGTACCATGTTAAAAATTGGTGGTGAGCTCTCATATTGTACCTCGGAACTGAACATCTGAGAGTTGTATGAGAATAAATTCTGCTCTCCAAGACATCACAGTGCTGCACGGTAGTTGAGAGTGCAGTGTAGTTACGCGACCTTGTGTTTGGTGCAGCACAATAATTTTCTTCTGCCAATGACATTGCACTGCTGACATCATGTAATAAGCCTTTTCTTCAACAGGCAGTTTGCCACAGCCATGTTTTTTAAGAAAACACACGCTGCGATTATTTGGCTGTACAATCTTAACTTTGTAATTAAATTATTTATCACGAAGACATTTACAAGTACTTTAATACGAGTGGTGGTATGTTTGCTTATCTCTATTATAGTGTATACTTTATTGCCATTTTAAACATTTTGTGTATTTAGTTTCACATGTCTGTTGTGTGATCAAGTATACATCCTGGTAATTTAATTGTGTTTTGTCTATGACTTTTATCATGTCCAAGGATAAGCTGTCCAACTTCGAATTTAATATTTGAGATAATCCTGTTGTAATCATAAATAAGTAAATAAAAACTATATGTGCATACATTTACTTTCTCTTTTACACAAGAGAAATAACCTTGACCAAATTATTTTTCTTTTGAACCACCTCTATGGCCACACTCCAATTTCCAGGACAAAAATTTGGTCAAATGCTGTACATGCTGCTATTACGCGAGTAAATATGGCAGGTACGGTTTTGTTTATAAAATAAGTGTGAAACAAACAAGTCACTTAATTTTCTGCAACATGAAAACTCAATACACTTTTTTTCCCCAGCTTAGTCAAAAGACACTTAGTTCAAAAATAAAAAACTTTCATGGACTTAACTTCGATCTTAACCAGGGATCTTCAAAATTGTTTGGGTTAAGAAAGTTCTTTCAGGCCATAGAGTTTTCATACAGTTAGGATACTTTGCTCACATTTGAGTTTTATACTGTAACAGCATACAACAGTTCATGTTACTGTATATAAACATTTCCCAGTCATGAATCAGCATTACAACGGTAAACCAACACCAGTACGTACACAGGAATGGAATGTAACAAAGATATGTTTTACTATGAGACATAAATACTCCTGTCCTAGGGCAAAACTGGAGTTTGTATTTACAGTTGTACTGATATATTCTTTACCACACCCCAGCTTTACATCATTTTACAACCAGACTACTTATACAAAAATAATACTACATTTACAATCACAAACGTGTACAGACTTGGTACAGCTCACGAAACTACGCTCACTTGAAGTCATCTGGGTTGAACATGCCCTGAAAAGATACAAAGAACAGCATATTAATAATCACTTTTTTTTTGTCAAATAACAGAGTGGAAATGTAATGTTATACCTCCTAAGTATTGATCAGTGTTTAAGGGGACTGTCTAGCTGGAACCTTAGGCATGAGCAAGGAGAGGGATGTACATGTTAAAAATTAGGTATCGCTCAGTCACCTTTCACGGTGTCACTTTCAGACAGAAACAATTTTCTGCACTGAGACGAGGAAAATGTAGCTACAGGAATGAGAAAGTGGGGGACATTACATTTTGTTTTTCTCACAGTTTTAATGGTGTTGAAACATAAACGCCAGAAAATCACATGCAGTACAACCTGTGCAAGAAGTTTTCTCGTGAAAGTTGTTATGACATGGTGACATGTCTTTGGGACGTGCTTGTGGTCAACTCCCACTTCAATGCAACATGTAGCTGGAGAGCCACCATTATGGTGCCTAGGAGAGAGGCAGGGGCATCATTTAGGAGGTGGGGGGGGGGGGCAAATCCTCCCCCCCTTAGATTTAGAATTTTATATGTATAAAATATATTTTTTATATTTTGTTATGTAAATAATGCTAACTTAAACACATAGAACTAAAGTTTTATTATTAAAGTTTCTATTTATACATGCTTAATTAATAAAAAATATGTCACTAGGTCACTGTCGCAGAAGAAAAAATCTTGCCCCCCCCCCCCCCCCCAAGAAAAACATGAAATGATGCCGCTGGAGATGTTCCTCTGGCTTGAGTTACAGGCCCGAGTGTGATCTCTCAATGCATGCTGCATAGTGCTATGATATGGCTATGCAGCAGTATGCATCTACCGTGGAAGTGGGCAGAGCAGTCATGTGCACAGCAAGGATTTGTTTTCTTTTAGGTCTGGATCGGGGCTGTAAAAGGTCCTGCAGTTCAAGGTTCGACGTTAAGATTTTGTCTGGCTCTTACAGTGTTAAGTTCTGTCCCACTGAAGAAGCGAGGACAACCCAAGGACCGCAGTCTGTCTGGTTGCTTTCGGGGCATTGTTTGTAGGCCGTATTTGTTTAGTCAAAAACTTTAGAAACATTTTTAAAAATTAAATTCTATACAAAGATTATCTGTACTTAAGCTGCCTTATGAAATGCTGTCTCGGCACTGGCATACTGCAGTGGGATCAAGCATCTCCATTAATTGACGGCCGAGCAGGAACAACTCAAAACTAATAAAACTAAGCATTTTGGTACCTCTTTCTATATGCTGAACTGAATAAGCCTCTGCTGTCCTAGGAGGACGTACCTTACAACTCAAAATACAAATTAAGACTTCATGACTAAAGCAAGACCAAAATTATTATTTATAATTAGAGTCTGAAATCAAAATAAACTGAAAATTAAATAAATACTGAAATGTGAACCAAGGTGTGTGATTCTTACCAATAAAAAATTACAAGAAAATGAAAATTAAATCAATTAATGCTTATAAAAATTAAATTAATTACACCATGCTACAATACATCTTCAATGGGTTTGCAACACTAGAATAACAATTAAATTAATTCATTTTGTTGATTGGACACACTTTTTGCATGTTAGGTCTTACCAGTAACTAAACTGCCAGGTGTATATGACATACATACAGGCATGCAGCAAAAACTACTGTAATAAAGAACAGCGAGATAACAATGATTCAGTAATACATGTAGTTGAGAAACAGTAACAGGTAACACTGTAGTACATATTCCTGGAAGAAAAAAAAAACTAGTTTCACCAATCTCTAGTGTATTCTAAAATGTGTTACACTGCAGTTTGTGATACTAATTTTACACAATGTGGAGCAGACTAGATTTTGCATTACTAACATTGTGGTGTTGCAGAAAAACTGCTCCTTACTGAACAGAATAAAAAAATGATGTTTTGTAAGTATAAGTACTGTAACGTGAGAATAGAAATGAGGGAATGTGAAACAAAGGACTGCGACAGTATCCACTGATTTTAATTTAACCATTGAGGTTTTGTTTTCCTTTCAAAAAATTCTACACGCCTATACTGTGATTGTATATGGTACACAACACAAAATTATTGTATTTGTATAATCAGAATCGTGCGGTTGGTAAGACTGGCTGATGGTATCTGCTGATAGCTGGACATGTTACCGTACCTCCCTTCATTTCTTTAGTTCTGCCAGCCCTGTGTTAGCCCACCAGACACACTGTTGCTAAGTATAGCATTCCTGTCACAATGTACGTCCTGTCACAATGTACGGCGCACCCATATAAGATACACATTCTATTTTTATAGTACCAATACATTTTCAACAATCATTTCCCAAAATATTGTATGCAGTTTTTATTTTCAGTAAACAACTTGTAATTTGTGCAACATTCTATAAATGTATTGAATCAGGAAAAATTCTACACTCCCTAAAAAAATGACAAAATTATATGACCAAAAAAATTGTAAGGAATTACATTGATAATGATTTTAAAATGTATTATTTAATTCACAGCACTAATGAGTTGTGGAGTTGCAGTTATTACTTGGCAAGTCACAATATTAAAAATATAACTAAAATGGTAAAAAATACGTTAAAAAATGCAGCACTGACAGTTTGAAAACAGCACTGCCGCGGCACCTGTGCCAAGGCCGGCCTACTATCTCCGCCACGATGTATTAAGATCTAAATGGAGGCCGTACTATTGACGCATTGTCCTGGCGCATGCGTACATGCTCATTAAACTCTAGTACAGCCTCCTTCTAGGCTATTTCTCCACGTCTCAAAGTCGTATTTCTCTCGTCTCGCGCCGAATGTACTTAAGTTACTACACGAACCCCACAAAGATAATAGCGTGAAATTAGCTTTTCTTTTCTCGGATAACAAATAACGTACTTAAAACAATTAACGTGACGCATAATTTGCGTGAACAGTTCTTTACTGCGCGTTGTAAAATGTGCATTCCATAAGAACGCACAATGATCTCGCTACCTATGAACAAGTGTAGAAACATTTGTCTGCACCATGGGTATGTCAAACTTTGGAAATAAATTAAACGTTCGTATGTTGCATAATCCCAGTACACTCCTCCCCCGCTTATCCGACTCTGTTTTAACCGAACCTTCAGTTAACCGAACCGTTTTTCTCCGTGTGATAAATATGAATACATGCTCATTAATATGTACAAACATGTAGTATGATAAGCGCGCGCAGCACGCAATTGCCGTGTGCACTGTGCCGGTCACGAAGCGAGCCGCGAGCGGTGCCGGCCACTGAACGGGTGGATTGGTCGGGGGAAGGGTGGTGGCGGACGGGTAGGCAGGCAGTCAGCCGCTGCAGACCAATGTAATCAGTTTGACGAGTGTGGCAATTTATTTATTTATTTTAGCATGCATGCTCTGGTGATAATTCTGTGTGCGCAAGCCCGAGACATATAAAATAAGCTTGGACAGGTGAAAGTAATTGTTCACTTGTCCGTTGGGCAGGTAATGCTAGTGTTATTTGCCAGCAAAAATAAGCGACGCCAACATTGGTAGTTGCTTTGTTTTCGCGCACTAGTCGTGAACTGTGTTTAGCGGCGGCACAAAGTTAAGTTCAAAGACATTTAGCAGTAACAGAAGTGGGCGCACGTGTACACATTGACTTTGAGCAAGGTCACAAGTTTGTGATTTTATTCCGGCAGTGTGCCGACAGAAAACATGTCTGACCTACGTGAACGCTACCAAACCTAGATAGACAGCTCGTTGAAAAGCAGTGCTAAAGATAGACATGCTCGTTTTCACACGCGGCCCACCACCCGTGATTTTGTTTACTTTTTATGTTTGTTATTTCCCCTTCAGCTGTCCAAACAGACTCGTTCCAAGACAAAAAAAAGTGACTCTTGCTCCCACGCTCTTCCTGACGGTGTGCACAATACTTGAACAATGCAACAGCCAGCCAGCCCGCAAGGATTTATTGCTTCTCGCTCAAGTTTATGGGACATTTAGTGTGTTAAATTATAATTTATAATTAGTGTACAATAAATGTTGAAATTGCCATTAAACTAAAAGATAAAAACACGTACGGCCGACTGTGTGAGCATGAAGATTAATCAGAACAGCAAATGGCATGCGTCCTCTCATCTGTCATCCTTGCTGCTTATCTAAAAAGCTGAAGGTCTACGGAGTAAAATATGAGCTGTAGCAAGCTAAGCAGAGATAAGCACGAGTAGTTGTGTGGGTGCCTGTTTGAGTGAGAGAGACAGCACTATCGTCTCTCCCAGAGGCATTTCTTCTGTATGCGTGGTGTGTGTGTAACTCAGTTATAGCACAGCCGGCGGCAATTATTCTTAGTGAAGAAGCAGCATATGTCCGCCGTTATTCAGTCAGAACACGCAGTTCTTGTTCCAAACAGCCGTGTCATGTAAGCTGAGCGGAAGCTTTTTGGGAGCGCCTGACAGCCGGCACAAGCGGTACACAGGCACTTTGCGTCACGTACTCCGACTCCAGTGACAGTGATTAATTCTGGTAAACAGGCATCGTCTTTTTTTTTCTTTGCGTTTTTTAAATTCCGTTTCCTGCAGTGTAAAATCACAATTTATTTTGTGTTATGTTGTTAGGGTAACTATGTACATATGTGCACATCTAAACACAGTAGATTACAAAACGTACGTCATGTTAGTTACAGTGCTTTTCACTTAAAGGATGATAATAAAGGATCGTGGTAACATATCGAGAGCGACGAGGCAGTCGCACGCAGTCGCATCTGTTCAGTGTCAGCATAGAATACAGAAACAGAAGGGGGAGGCTAGGCGAGAGAGGGGAACAAAGCAAGACGGGGAAGCTTGATCAGCTGGCTGCGAACCGTCGGCCAGGCGGGAAGCAGCGTTGCCAGATGACTTTAGCGCGGAGTTACGCCGTGATTCTTGGGTACGTTTAAATATTGTACTACTTTTAATTTTTCAGTATTATGTACATAAAGTGTAAAATAAAATTCAATGAACAGTTTGTGTATACCGTATTCGCCCATTTACCCTGCGCACCCCTTTTTTCAATGACAAATTTGGGGAAAAAAAACTTTTTCAAAAAATAAATTTTTTTGGGATAAAAAATTTTATTATGGGGCAAAACAATCAAACAAACAAAAATTATGCCCACCTATTATATTTATTAATTTTTTGTATATAGCAGCCACTTCTTTAAAATAAATCAATGCCTCATAAATGGGGCGGATATTAATGCACGGAACTGAGTTTGCAGCAACGAGAGGTTGACATGCGCTTTTTTGCTTCCAAGTGGCAAGCGCTGCATGCCAGCAACACGGCACCAGCCAGTGTCTGTGTGTGTATGTGGGCGTGCTCGGACACGTGAGCGAGCGAGCGAGCGGAAGTTGTCGAGGTCAACTGGTACAGTCGCAGCACAAAAGCAATACAAACACTCCACGTGTATCACCACTTCACAAGACGTTTTCAGAGAATAAAAAAGCTTAGCTCGGCATGTATCACTCACAATAAATACAGCTATGTACAAATGGATTCTGTAGATGAAAAGTCGGGGGAAAAAATATAAAGTCTTTGGTATAAATAAAAAAAAAGTCTTTAAACTGGTACGTCATCGTCATCATCATTAGGTACCACCGTCGTCATTGCTGCTGTCCCCGTCTATTTCGTCAGGACTGTCCTCGGAAACTGCGTCACTCTCCCAAACATTATCATCTTCACTTCCGTCGAGCGTATAACTAATGCAGCATTTGCAGGAACTTTTGAGAACAAGATCTTCTGGGATTAGAGCCCACGCTGTCTTTATCCACCCCTGAAGGCCCTCCTGTTCACATTACTTTCCTACAACTTGTTTCTCATTTTCCGCCAGTCTCTGATACACGACTCCGCAATGCCGTACTTATGGCCTGCCGCGCGATTTCCTAACTCTTCTGCTTCTTTTATCACCTTCAGTTTTTCTCCCACTGTAAATGAACGCAATCGTTTTGACATTTTTACTGCCCGAACTATCAACGTAAACACTACGATAACTGTACGCTAATCAGTTACATGCAGAGAACACTATTAGTTGCACACGTGAGTTCGTAAGTTATCCGCGATCACTCGTCTAGAGTCTAGACATCCACATTCCACCGCCGCACCACCCCCGCAGCGTTGCTCAGCCTCCCTCCCGCACGTGCGCACGAACTTGAAACTTAAATTACCCATGTAAGCCGCGCACCCTCATTTTGGGCATTCTAATTCGGGAAAAAAGGTGCGCGGGGTACATGGGCGAATACGGTATATGTTCACCATGTTTCTTATAGTACATGATTGTTGCTTTAATACAAACAAAAAAATTGCTGTTTTAACCGAACAATTCAGAAAACCGAACCGGTTTGTCCCCCGACTAGTTCGGATAAGCGAGGGAGCAGTACTAATTTATTGTTATGTAATATACTGGCTGTGAAAGCAATTACTTGCAACCACTAATGCACGTAATTATAGACAATTTTAGGTAAGAATGTCAAAAAGTGGCGTTTTTGGTTGGTTGAACGTCGACATATGCTACAGTGCTGCTATCCATCAACTATCTTGTGAACATTCGTACACTTGCGCTATCTGTCTGTCCTGCACGCTACTTCTGACTACGTTCACGTACAATAATTTGTTTACTTAATATCAAATATCGAGGGATTGTTTTGACGTTACTTTTAATTAATGCCGAAGTTATATATAACAGTGCAATGAATAAATACATCCACTTTCCTTCTTGCTTTGATGAATAATTTACATGGTCATTGTGCTGGCTAGTAATGAATGCCTAGTAGACGTGCACCAGTGCGTATTTGTTTTGGTGACAATGGTAGATTGTAGCTACCAATTTCATGTTTTTTTTCTGAAGACCTCTGTCTATCGGTGAAAATTATTATTTTATTAATATCTAATCTGGTTTTCTGCATTTAAAAAAAAAAAAAAAAAAAAAAAACAGATTTTGCACTGGTGAGAAGGCACTCAGGAGCTCGGTTTTCTAATATTTTTGGAGGCAAGGGTTTGTCATTTCTATTGTTCTTCGTTTTTTTTTAAATGGAAGACGTCTGCTTGAAGCTTATTTATATAAATTTATATTTAAACTATCACTTACTTTATTTTTACGTTAATCGCTACGGAAGTCAGGCTTTTCGCTCGAGAGAAGACATTCGGAATCTCGGGTTTTCTCATTTTTTGGAGATTAGGGTCGGTTCAATTGTATGCTTTTTATTGCAAGACATCTCGCTACCTATATCTATTTGTGTTTCTATTATTACATTAATTAATTTCTCGCAAAATGCTACGGAAGTCGGGGTCCAACTAGAGACATTTTGCAGAAAAAATGCAATTTTCAAATTTTAGGAGGAAGGGGGAGGGGGCTAAATAGGCCGCTATTGATTTTACAAAGGTAGCGATTTTACGAAGGTGATGAGAGGAACCGTGAGTATTCATAAAATTGGGGGTCTAGTGTATTCCCTTTTTTCCCCCTTCAATAATTGATTGTATTGTTAATTCCTGGTTTCATTAATTTCAAATGCATAATTTTCAACGACTAACTGTTGTTATTTGGTTTGATGTGATCACACACTGCAGCGGCCGCCAACCCGCCATGCCGCAAGAAGCTATGATGGTTAAGTGATTGACTGCGCGACGATGCTGTAGTGGCCTACTTGCATGGTCGTGGTCACGTTTTCAGTTTATCCTGACGTTATTGACATACTTTTTGGGTGTCATTGCGAAGAGCATATGACAACCTTCTTAAATAAATTATCATTAATTAATATAATAAATTGTTTTCTGCTAGATTTAACCATAATTTTAATAACATTTTTGAGCCTTATTTTTTATTTATTTTCTTTGGGTTCAAGGTGAAAATTGGTGCAGTTCGGTAATTGCAAGAACTCTGATATAGCAAGGACCAAACACAGAACTGTAAAAATTTTTTTAATGAGACTTGACTGTATACATACACACGTACCTCTATGATGGTTGTAGCTGCTTAGTGTTTTCTGCTCCATTTGGTACAAGTACTATGTGAGGCATTAGTGTAAGCTAGAAACGTACAATAGCTGTTTTCTCTCTCAATACATGTAGCAAGTAACAGGTGGAAAAAATAATCCTCCATTTCTAAAATAAACACTAATACTCACTCTCGCACGTCTGAGGATGGAGTCCTTGGTGGCGTCGTAGGGGTGATCCTTGGATGGAATCTCGAGGATGGCAGGCAGCGGCTGCGTGTGGCTGTCGATCACGTGCCGTATCATCTCCGCCACCTGCGACGAAAAGACACAGCCCCGTCACCAACCAGAGCAGCGCCATGCATGTCAGTATTTAAGACGTCCTCATCTGACACATGAACGGTGATGTACGTCACACGTGCTTTTTTTTAAACAAATCAGTTTAACTTCTTATACTGAGTTTTTTATGACCTCTGTAAAATTTAACAGCTAATTATGGGCAGTAATTTTAATATTTTGGAATATGTGTTGCAATGCATGGCATTTTTACTTCTAAAATTTACCTGACATGTCCATCTCACAATTTGAGCTACAATTTTTGTCTTCCATTATGCCAAATATCACAAAATATTTAATGCATCTGTTTATTAAAAGAAGACAACAGTTCAACTATGTTTTTAAAAATACACAGTACATTTGTGCATAAATAAATTTCCCACACAACTGAGAACTACGAAATTAGTAATATAACATATTTTTCTCTTGGTATAATGCAAATATTGTTGCATACATGTTACTGGCTTATTACCAATTACAATTATGACTATACTCTCTTGAACAAGTAGTTAAATATTCCTCTAAACAATAAAAAATATTGTGTATGTGATAATATATTGCATGCAGTAAGATTCAATTAAGTTTGTGGTAACTCAATGCAAACTATTTAATGATGTAAAGTTTTATGCAGCAGTCACACAGCTCCAAACTTGATCTGATTGTGTTCTCTTCACGTTCAAAATATGCTACAATAAATTTGAACTACATACCTTCCTGCTATTCTATCGCGATCTTCGAGGGTACAGTAACAAATATGTAACAATAAAAATTAGTACGTACAAATGTGGATGCTTTATGGTGTGACATTTTGCACTTGCAAAATTAAATAAACAATAATGTTTACAGTGTTAGTCTTCAAAGTGTTGGTATTCGTTATTTTAGCAAAGTTGCAATTTGTTAACAATATAATAAAGTATCATGCATACTGAATGTTAAAAAATATAAATTACAATAAAGATACATGTCAAGTTTCATGTTTGTTGAAGTTTGAAATATTATTGACTTTATTCAGTCTAGGCATATAGCCTCGCAAATATGTTTAGTTTTAAACTCTATCAAACAAGGCTGCAAAATGTGTATAACTTAAGTTCAAGACCTCTAACTTAGCATGATCGTAGCCACAGTGAATTAAATGATCCTGTTTACAGCACATTTTAAAAATGTCCATTATGAATTTCACCATTGTTTGGTTATAATTATACTTGGAAACAAAGTTTTAAAGGTGATTTTAGAATAGAAAATAAATTTCTAACTTAATAATTACGACATCAATGTCCAAAATGAAACAATACATCATCAATATAGATCGTAGGCTTTCACTGCCTTCACTAGCTAGGCCTCTGGGTTTGAGTCAAATCGAATATTGCATTCTTCTCAATGTTTCGATGCTGCAGCTACCAAAACATTGAGAAAAAAGCAACCTTCAACACGGCTCTGACCCAGAAGCTTAGATCATTAGACATTATAGTAGAATCTACCCTGGTACTGTAACGTAATTTCCTTAAGTGAGATATAGTTTTCATAAGTTAAGGAAAAGTTTCAAGAAAGTAGTAAACCAGAAAATGAAAATATATAAACACTTTTGGTTGGAAGTGTTATTTACAAAATCATTAGCAACAAAAACATTAGTTTAAATTTATGATCGTAGTGTGAATGGAATTCTTCATAACCTTGTAAAACATATTTAGAAAGTGATGAAATTTTCGCTATGTAAAGTGACATGCTGTGTTTAGTTTTGAACTGCACGTACCGAGGATAGGATGGTTTCCAGTTTTCATTTGGATTAACATATTCATTAAAAATACAAAGGCCACTCGAGATAATAAAGGTAAACACAGTACATATGAAAATGTATAACGACAAAGTCGACATCTAGAGACTCTGGATATTGGAACACTGACAGGAAGAAAAGAAGGATGGATGGTAGAGGTGGAAAAGTGTAAATGATTGTAAGATGCGGTTGACTTTTGTATTGTAAAGGAAAGCACTGGAATTATTGCAAGTAATGTGCACTATAGGCAGGATGTACCACTGAAGAGGAATTTAGGAAGACGGAAGCAGATAGTAATGAGAGACTTCAATGATCAAGTATGTAAAGACAGAAAGGTTTCAAGGAAGTGTTGCGTAGCGAGGGCTTGGGAGAAAGAAGTAATGAGGGCAAGAAATTACTAGAGCTATGTGCAAGAAACAGCTTGAAAGTAGGAAACAGCTGGTTCAGAAAGACATGGGACAGTCACAAGATCACCAGATACAGCTGGGATGATGAGAAAAAAAAAGTCTGTGACTTATGATTTTAGAATGGATAGGAAAATAAAGAAAAACAAAAGTAAAGAAAATAAACACACAAATAAGAATTAGAGTATACAAGCCAAAATAAAAAGAGAAAAAGAGTAAAATTCGAGATAAGTATAACTACTTTGAGAAGTTACTGAACATGTTAAGGCAACAGAAGACATGGGAGAGTAAGATCAGTCAGTGTCTGATAAGACATGATAATGAAACATCTTGAAGGAAGGTGGAGTTAGCACTAAAGACAATGAGGAAAGAGAAAGCTCCGAGTGTGGATGAATTGACAAAACCAGCAGACAACTGAAATGCAGTGGTTATATAGTGTGCTCTGTGGATGGGAAAAAATCCAGAAAACTGGCAAAGGGGCATGATAGTGACCATCTTTAAGAAAGGAGATAGAAGAATGTGTATCAGTACTAACTGTAGAAGGATAACTTTGATGTGCCAATGTGTGAGGAACTACATGAAAATTATGTAGAGGAAAATAAGGCATGGAACAGAAAGTAAATGGAGATAGTAACAGCATGGTTTCACACCAGGCAGATAAGCAACAGACTTCACATTTGCAGTGCAGATGATGACAGAGAAGAGATGGTAGTAGGTACGGTAAGTATAGGGTAATGGCATTTACGGATGTTGAGAAGGCATAGAATTGGGTGAGGTGACGTGACTAATAAAGTAAAACAAGGAAGTGTTTTATCATCACAGCTGTTTATAAATAGTTTTGGACAGGAGCATGGCTAAAGTGGAAGAAAGAATATATTATATAATGGTGTAAGGCGAAAATGAGAATGAAGTACAGATTCAGCTGGATGATTGGGCACATAAACTGATATAAATGTGGAAAATGGTTCACTACCAAAAAGAGAGAGGAAATGGTTGTAACAAGAAATGGTAAAACAGCGAGAAAGAAAGTAAAAGTTGAGGAAATGAAACTAAAGTAGGTGCATAGCTTTAAATATCTAGACTGAGTGTTGGGCAGTACAGGAAGAAATAGTAAAAATGCTTTGCACACGTGTGTGATTGATCTGGTATGGAAGAGGGTAGTACACTGAAGTGCAAGGTAAGTATTGTACAGAACATCTGCAAACGGGGCAGAAACATAGGTTTTGAACAAAATAACTGAAAGAAAAATTAAAAGCCACGGGCATAAAGTCACCAAAAGAGACAAGTTGAAAAACTGCGTGGTAAGAGAAAGAGTTCAGGTTCAGGGATATTATAGAGGAAGCAGGAAGAAGGTGATACTAGCATGTTAACAGAATAAGTAGTGAGAGAATGCTGAAACTGAGGTACAGTGAAAGAAGAAACAATATGAAGATCGAGGAGGTGGTGGGAGAGTGTGGTGGGAGGAACAGGTGAAGGAGGGAGTGACAAGAGGAGGAGCTGACTGGGAGACAATGGTAGAGGAAGAGGGGTGGGACTACAGAGGTGTTTTACCAGGCTGACATCATGGCCACAGCATAGGTTGATGATGAAGACAGATGCCATAATACAGCTAGTGTGATTGGTGACTATGCCTCTAGTTAAATTTATTATTCGTATACATGCATATTTGTTTTTAACACAAAAATTCATTTTTTTATCATCCTAAACATCAGCTTGGTTCATTTCATGCAGCTTTACTTCATATTATACTTAACTGATGACTATTAAAGTTAACTAAAGATCAGGAATATCATATAGGGTGCTGCCTGACCACACATGATGCCTATAAGCATGGAAGTACTAAGGCTGACCCAGGCACGTGCATCACGCCTCACCTTAGCCTCTAGGTGCAAGTAACTGAACTGACATGTAGTCTTCTTGCTTACAACTCACCTCTATGAGACATTCAGTGGTGACATTACTATTTTATGATGCAATATTACACTGCCTGCTTCACCCAAAAACCATCAAAATAAAAGTTATTTATAGAAAACTATGCATTTGTATTCAACAATTCAGAATCTTACTGCTATGTTGGTTACATCACTAGTGGGAAGCTTTAAACTGGGGGTTAATTTTGTTGTTAATACTATAATTATCGTCTCCACCACAAACAATTAACTTAGTTATTACATTGCATTACAGTACATATATAAATAAAAACATACTAATTCTATAGTATGCCCACAAAAACGAGGAAATTTGTTACAGTTCATTAAATACACATTGATATATATACAGTAGACTCCCGATTATTCGGGTGCGGATTATTCGGTTTGCGGATTATCCGTGTGCCATTTCATTAAAAAAAGTGTTGAAAAATTTTATTTTTTAAAATTTTTTAACATACATTTTACTGCCTGTTATTTTTGCTAAATAATCAAAAAAATATTCCGTCAAAAAGGAGGACTAGATATGCTTGGAAAAAATACAAATACTTTCGTTTAGACCTAAATAATGTCAATCATGAGTAAGGCAGAACTTCTTACGTAAACTGATATCATCGGAGACGAAAAAGTTTAATACACGTAGCGGGAAAATACATTTGTGTTGGGCCTTGCGACTTGTATAGCATGCATCTTAGGAAATAAATAATATTGTAAGGGGCGGAAATTGTTACAA
>PNEQ01004901.1:0-30936 GCA_003012365.1 Medauroidea extradentata | reverse complement strand
TAATATTCCAGGCTGTAAACATCAACACATTTAGAAGAATTGAACAGTATAACTCTTGTTTCCACACTGCTATAGAGGTAAATGATACTGTACAAGTAATACGTCTGGAGGCCTGGTCCACAAGAGCCAGTATAATATTCCAGGCTGTAAACATCAACACATTTAGAAGAATTGAACAGTATAACTCTTGTTTCCACACCACTATAGAGTAATACGTCTGGAGGCCTGGTCCACAAGAGCCAGTATAATATTCCAGGCTGTAAACATCAACACATTAATATAGTCTTACTTTTTTTTCTGCATCTTCCCTGTGACTCATCACATGTTTCATTTTGTGCTGAGAATGTTTTACCAAAGTCTACATCATTTACACTAATGTGATCACCTGTACAATCTCCTATCTCTAAGGCTGCATCAAACATACTCTGTTCCTGCATGTCGTCGATATTGATATCTTTACCTTCTGTCTCTGGCTTCCTAGCATTGTCACACGAAACACCTCTGCAGTGCAGACAAATATGTGAACATCTTAACTCTGTTTTATGGCACCCACATGCTTCACCAAAGTCTTTCAGATAGCCGCAGAAATTTGTGTTCAGAATATTTTGTGGTGCTGGTCCTAAAGTTGATGCAATAGGAAATAAGTGTATGCGAGCCTCAGTCTTGGGGAAGCAATTTATTCCCTTACCTTATGATAAACACTTACGGTCTTGTGTGGGTGGCAGTACTGATAATTGTTTTTCCCCACCTACATCACCTTTCTTAAAACAAATATACCAATAATTGTTGTGACTTGGCTTGTTCATGCGCACTATATAGGCAAAGAAAAATTTTTTCTCCAGCATCAGCAATTTCCTTTAGTGAAGCTCTTTCCATGTAAAATGTCTGGGTGGCATTGGCAAGGTCTTCTCTCTTTTCTAGAAATTTGTGTAATGTTATTTTTCCTTTATTGAAAATAACTGAAGTGCAATCACAGCCTGAAAAATTGTGCATGAATAAAACATTTTCCTTGGGAATAGCCTTATTATTAGGCTATGAGACGTTGTGGCGCCTCATAAGTTAAAGAAATTATATACAATATATTTTGTTGTAATATTATAATTTCCTATATACTTTTGTCTGAGTTATTTAATGCCCAGGACATCGAGGTCCGAGATATTGAGAGTGAACTGTGACTGTACCGTCATTGCTTATTGCTTTATCAATCAACGAGTCATTAAACAGGTTTACTTTTCTGTCAATGCTATTAGTTGGAAATCCAGAATATAGGCATTGTCGTAATAACCTTAACATTTTAGTACAGTATTTTCATGAAAGACAATACAGACTGTTTTTTGTATTGAAGTCACTTTCACTGAAAAAATGTAAGCAAATAATGTAGTTGTGTGTGTACATTCAAACTGATGGAAACACAGAACTTTATGTAAAAATTTGGAAAGATGCATTCAATTTTTTCCAAATAAGTAGTTACAGTGAAGTGTTGAGAACAATAGCTGTTTGAGGGTTAATTGGTAAACTCCACTCAGATGTCAATCGTCTGTACCTCCTACTCGTACAGTGAAAGCACGTGTTCATGTAGCCCATCCTCACTTAGTTCTTTACTTATACGCATCATTCGGACAAACTGCGTCAACAAAGCCTCTCTTGTTTTGTGCTTGCTAGTCTCATTTTACCCAGCACTATGTGATTCTTTTGTATCTTGCACTTCCTAACTGAACGTTACATCGGCTACGGACATTTGAGTTATGTTCTGGTTGTCGAGCCAAGAATTGCACCATGTCTATTGTGTGTGTTTTACGTGATTTTGTCAGTTGTGTGCTGCATTACTTGGACTGCGGGATTGATAACCGAGATTCTACTATGATATTTAACAATGTTTGTATTGACAGATATTTGCACATGCCAGAGTTGTTCCTTGGTGAAATAAATAGAAGATGATTATTGCTACAATATTAAGCTTTTTATAACATGTTTCATATTAAACACATTTTCTAAGTGATATGATTCCACTTTATTGTGAAGTGAACTGTGCATGTATTCAGCAAGTATGTTTTAATGCTGACGTGGTATTTCTCTGTGTGTAAGCTTTATTTTCTTTTTGTAACAATGGACTGTGTGCATAAAAAGTGTGTTGTCCAAACAAAACTGTTTTATACTGAACACCGATTTTTATATGCTGCTTATATTTGAGTGCTAGAAAAAAAAGCTTTATTCAAAGATAATCATTGATGTATAATGATGCTGCTGATGGTGTAATACATTGTGTGTATAATTTTTTATAATAGAGTCATGGCTTAACTAATTTAATTTGGTTTTGTTTCATTTTAAACAGCATTAAAGTGTTTTATTACCTATACATTGCCTTTTGTAAGAGATAACTTTTATGACGTTTCACTGTTGTTCATTGTTAATATTTATCATAAGTTTTGATTTGAATTTAAGGATATTGTTTTAAAAAGCTATTCTGTTATATATCATTGTGGTGTTTACGCATATAGCATAATCTATAAATCATTGGTCTTTCTAATCACTGATGAATTCACATTTTCTAGTCAGTTTTCACAAATTGCTTACCACTTCAAAATGTCTGGTGTCAGTGATGCAAATTTGATTTTCTTGCGTCTTGTACAGCTTTGTATGTTTTATAAGAATATTAAGAGGTACTGATAGTACAATAGACACACTCCATTTTTGTTTTTCTGAGTCATAATGTTACTGCACTATTGATTTCCAAATAAAATAGATATTTACTTTTCTCAATAAAATTAAACTTTAAATATACTGTATTTGGAAAGACAAGGTTCTGGCAGACTGCTGATTTTATTTGGAATTATAAGTTTTCGATCTGGAATTTCAGCAGTGATTAACTACCCTGTTAAAAATGCTCAACTTTATATATCTAGTTGAAGAAATATATAGAAATCTTATGCGTTTTCTAAAGTTTATATTAGTTGCCTACAAAATGTGACACTAGATTTGCATTAAACAAGAAGTTTTTCAAATTTTTTTCCAACATTTTGACACATGGTCAGTTTAGCCGCCATTTTTCCATTTTCTTTCACACTGTTTTCAGATTGTATTTGATCTTTGACATGTTTTCAGCATTTAATGACTGCTTATCTTCCAGTCGCTTGTTCAGAGTCTGCACATTCACTCACCTGTCACGTTTGCTTAACTTGGAACAAATCCAATTTAAGATTAACTGTTCCATTACTAAAGTAATGCTTATCATTTGTAATTGTAACACACTGCAATTTGACTTGACTAGCAATAGCTTCACATACTCAAAGCATGACAATCTTTATTGGTGAAATCCCAGAATTCTTTTTAATGAGAATAATACATTTTTGCCCACCTTAAATTTCTGGAACAGCCTTTGTACCTTAGTAAGGGTATTGTGTATGATGGCTGTACAATTATTTTCAGTAAACAACATTCTAACAAAAGAACTGTCATGAAGTAGAAACGTGAGTCCGTTTTCACTGCTTATTATTTATAGCTGAATTTAATGTCTTAAGATGTCACATAATATCAGAGATCCTATAGGCCTAATAGTTCCATTTTCAAAAACTTGTTTATTGTATATATTTGTGTATAGAACACAGCATGATTTATGCTACAAGTTTTAGGAAAAAAACATTTTTTAAATAAAATTGCACACCAACAATTTATAGCACCTTGGATATGTTGGAGAACACTTTAATTAAATAACTTGTGGCACTAAAATGCAAAACATTTTGGCTTGCTTTACAATCTCTATAACTTACTGTCATTAACGTAATTACATTGCATTCCTTCACCTTTTTATTTGTTTCTTTTACAGTGTAATGCCCTGGCACTTTTTTCAGTACTGGAATTTGAAACTACCATTCTTAGAAGAAGAAGAAGAAGAAGAAGAAGAAGAAGAAGAAAAAAAGTGTTGCCACCCAAAATACAGTAGTAAAATTTCAAATAAATGAACATTTTTCACTCATTCATTAGAAACAAACTCATAATCTCAAATAATAATAATTTTCACAACTTAGCTAACCTGTACTATATCCAGGGAACTTTAGATGTTGGCAGAAAGTAAACAAACAGTTTTCATTCGACTGTTTGTTCAACGCTATCATCAGAATATGCTTACTTGTGTTGTGCGCTCACACTTTAAACATAGCTTATACAGGATGTTTGGAAATTAATGATTTGTAGACAATATAAAAAGAAACATTATTTGTTGGAGATGATTTGTCGGAAATAGCACCCTGCAAAGGTGAAGAGACAAACACAAATACGCAAATTTGAATAGTGCACTCGGAGGTGCTAGTCTAGTGATTGAGAAGGCGAACAATAACAGCCAGATTAAAAACAAAATAACAGGACAAATGCAGGTGGCAGGTTTTTCAGTGCATGCACAGAGTGTGTCAAACAAGGCACATCTTTACAACAGATGTTCACAATTTCGCCCTCCTACCTCAACACAGGCATTGTAGCGCTGAAGCATGTTGCCTCGCAATCTTTGAAACACTTGTAGTGCCTCACGCAGCTGTTTGCAAGCCACCGTAATATGTGGCTGTAAGTTCAACTCTTTCTCAACCAGCGTCACCTAGACTTTGCTCTTAATGTGGCCCCACAGAAAATAATCAAGAGAATTTAGATCCAGCGAGCGAGAGGGCCAGACGGCCGGACCACCTCGTCCAACCCTCCGTCCAGGAAAGGCGTCGTTCAGATGTTGCACGTCATGTGCGTAGTGGGCTGGGGCACCATCATGCAGAAGTCAGATGTTGGACACCTGACGCCTATTGGCATATCATCTAGCAAATCCAGGAGGATGTGCTGCAGAAAATTGAGGTACAAATTACAGTGGAGTCGCTGGTTTAGGACATGTTGCCCAATCAAACTGTTGTGACAATCCCTGCCCACACATTTACTTGAGACCGCCACTGGTGTGCTGCAATGTGCGTTGCGTGCTGATTCTCGTCACTCCACACATGGCTGTTTCTGCTATAAAACATACAGTCACATGTAAACTTTACCTCGTTGCACGACAACACTGTTTCACTGAAGTGAGGGCTTTCAGTTTGTTGTACGATAAACCACTGACAAAACACAACTTGTTTTGGGAAGTCTGCTGGCTCCAACGCCTGCACTGGTCGATGATAGTAAGGATACAACAGCTGTTCGTGGAAAGCCTGCCACACGGTGTTGTGACTAACACCCATTTTGCAGTTCATAAACAAATTATTTAATGAATAAAAATAGGTACATACCAGTACCAAACATGTCATGCAACAAAATTTACACTATTAAATTTAATAATATATTGCTAACAGACTGCTGCTTGGTTATTTAACAGAATAATACCAAAGCCATTAACACAATATATATTTTCATAAATGCATACATTGAGTGTACTAATAGTTCAGTATCACCTTATCATCTGTGTCACCCAACATCAACAGGACTATTGCAGAGAAAAATTATCTGTCACGAAAATGCCTTCAATATCTGTCTATAAAATATCACTACAAAACATTTATGTGTTTGTTCTTCTCATAAAACAATTATCTGTTTTAAGAATGATAAACAAAAATAAAAATAATAACTGCAAATATTTTTACCCTATATATTCATTTGAAAAATCAAACCAAAAGTTTTAATAAAACAGCTTTTCTCTTCACGGGTCTTGTTAAATCAAAATAAAAAACTAAGCCAATTTATTTGAAAATGCTCGTAACTGCTCTTCAATCAGTTCTCCTTCATCTTTGGATTCAGCAAGTAGTTTAATTTTTAAGTCACTCAATTCCTTGATGAGGCATTTCCTTTCACTTGCAGCCTTTAGCTGTATCTGATCATGAATTCTTTTTTCGTCCATACTTTCTATGTAGTGTGCATGGGCATTTCGTGCAGCATGTATCAGCGACTTTGTTCTTTTAGAGCATGAACTCCACAGCTGCATTACTGCATCCTGCACTTGCCTGAATGCAACAAAACATTTTGTATTTTGGTTTTCCAAAACACTCAGGATTTACAGAAAAACCATGTTCTAAAAATGTGTTTCCAGGAGACATTATCTTTCACTCCTCTGAAAGGATTTCTTTGTCTCCAAACACGTTGAGTTATTGCAAACTCTTAGGGTCCACGGTGGTCAAATGGTCAGACCATTCTCCTTCCCAATAAGGCGATCCGGGTTCGATTCCCGGCGGGGCCGGTCCCCGGATTTTCGCTTGTGGGAATCGTGCCGGACGATGCCGCTGGTTGGCGGGTTTTCTCAGGGATCTACCGTTTCCCCCGCCCCTTAATTCCGGCGCTGCTCCATACTCGCCTCATGTCATTTCACCAGTGCTAAAGACCTACATGTTGAGGGCTGACCAAAATCGTTCACTTATTGTACACTCTTCTGCACTCTTCTTTCATTTTCTCAGCTGACAGACCAGTGATTTAATTATTTTCTACCTTGACTTCCAGGCTACATTTGTTTACGGAAATATAATTCTGTAAAACTTTGTTTTTCATTACACTATCCAATAATGAACGTACTAGTGGTGTGAGTTTCCCGTGTAAAAATGGTATCACGGGATCATTCGTCTGGAATTCTCGCAGAAATGGTTCAACCATACTTGAAACTAAAAAAAAACAATGTTAACTTAGATGCTAGTAGTTTGTCCCGTGCAGCAGTAGTTACAATCTTGAAATAATTTTTTGTAGATGCAAGAGAGTTACTCTCATTACTTACTTCAACAACATATTTGACAACATGGGGAAGCAACAGCTGTACTTTCAACCCACCTCGCTGCACAAAACTTAAGTGGAAACATAGCTGATCCTGTAACACATGTGTAACCTGCCGTTCTGAGCTGGTGCGTCTTTAAACAAGTCATACAAAGCTCTAAGTAATTTGACCACACCCCATTCTGTCTTCCTGAAACCCAACTTGAATGCCCTATGAACAGTACGCAGACCACAACTACCAATATTCAGAAGGCCTTTACCATCTTGAGCTTCTTGTAGTTCAACACATATATCTTTCATATGTTTCAAATTTACATTAGGGCCATCCATGGACCGTTTAAGAGCCTTTTTACATATACAGTAAACCCTCGATCTAACGACACCGCACGGTGCCGGATAATGATGTCGTTAGATCGCCGAAGTCGTTAGTCCCGAGGTAATTAATTTTGACACCCCCAAAATAAAAAAAAAATTAAGTGTTTTTTTCCCTTAATGTTAATATATAGCAATTACAGACTTAAAATAAACACATTTTCTTGAAATTATATTTTAGTATAACGAAAAGGTGTCTTCCAAATAAAACTATGCTCCATAATTCCCCGTGTGCCATGACGCCTGCGGCCGCGAGACGCGAGGCGCGGTAGGTCTGGTTGTGTAGGATTGGTGAGGGGAGGGCAGAGGAGGTCGGCCGGCTGATTCACGGCTTGTCTCCCTCAACTTGTGGTGCATACATGATTCATCCTGCTTGCCTGGCGCAAAGCTCACCGGTAAAAGAACAACTCTTACTGCAACAGTTTAAAACATTTCAGTAAAGCCATTGAGTATTTTATTTTGTAATTATGCATGAACTGTTACAGCTTGTCGCCATTATATGATTTTAAGCGATACGAATAAAAATGCTTATAAAAAAAGGCCTTATTTTTTAAAAACCGGTACGCCTATTAGAAACGCGAATTTGGAGCCACTCGGAAGGGCTAAAAACGGACTTTTCAAGGTGCTGTCACTAAAATGACTGAATTACTCAGTCGTTTTAAGTCTTAGGCCTATAGGAAAAATCGTAAAACTATGCACAGCGCACCAGTTTAATGCTCTGCACTGTGAATAGAGGTAGAGTGGCTCTCGACACGCGGGTCGCAGTCACTCTAATCACTGCCCTGTTGAACGAGCATAGTTAAAAACCTTAGCCTACATGTAGGATACATGACTATTGTAGGCCGTTTTTACGCTGCAGCCGTTTGCTTCTGCCGAGTGATCAATAACAGCGGAAGTTGTCAAGATCAAGACGAGCTGAATGCGCACAGCCCGATGTGAAGCAAGAGAAAAAAGATGAGATAACGCAGGATTGTTCTTTTTATTTTTTTTGTTCAGTTTACGGACTGAGTGCTAAGCTGGTTCTTTTTTTTGGCCATGCTGTAATAAAAAAAAGAACGATGTCGTCTCTTAATCTCCAACTCCCTGGGCACTTACCAGACATGGAAACAGACGATGGCTGGGAGAAGATGGGAAACAAAGGCAAACATGTGGCACTGCTTTGCGGCCAGACAGGCTGCTAGTTGTCACGTGACTTATCACAGCCGGCGCCGGCAGTTTATGCGAGCGGCCGCGCACACACAAGCACAATCTGGTTTGTCGACAGGGGGTGGGGGGAGTGAATGGTTATTAACTGGTGTGGCCAGTCAGGTGGGGTGTTATCTATCTTTAGCCGTGCGTTTCTTACAGTACAGCACTCACCAAGCAAAATACAACACGGGCAGGCAACAAGTCGAACAATACAATACCGTTGCTATCCGCACATCCGATGGCTGACTGCGTGGCACAGATGATAGAGGAGTATGGAGAAGATAGTGCAGAGAGGGCATGTGGAAAAATATGTGAGACAGGTGTGAAGGGTGGAGGGAGCGTGGAGAAGTGAGGAGAGAAGGCAGCATTAGTCATCACATCTCACATGTCGGTGTTGCACGGGCGGCCTAACTCACCAGGCGCGCGCGCTTCAAGTGCATTCCAGCCAAAGTTTCTAACATTTTTTACAGTTCTTTTTTGTTTCACAACTGCATATCACTAATTTATTATAACTGCAGTATGTTATTGGTTTAGTGTACGCAAATGTATAATCAAATAACGTTTAACTGTGATCAATTGCACTTTGCTTGGCTTTGATCAATTTGAAAATATTAATTTTTCCAGGGTTCCTAGAAATTTTGTCGTTAGATTGCCGATGTCGTTAGATCCGATGTCGTTAGATTGGGGGTCTACTGTAAGTTCTTTGCAACTGAATTTTTTACGAATTTTGTTATCTGGGAACATATAAGAAAAAAAGAAAACACAGTTTGTTGCACTGAGAAAAGGAGAATGGCTCATTACAGTTTGTAAACACCAAATTACTTCTGCCTTTGTCTCATCTTCTGAATAACATTATGGTAGTTTTTATCTCCAACATTTCTTGGAGTAGAATCAACACAGCATGTCTCAGGCTTACCTATAAACGTGCTGGTAGAAGTAGTTTTTCTTAAAAGATTATCAACTCGTGAATATTTATTCCTGCTATTCTCTGCTGTAAAGTGTTAAGCTGATTTAGTATGACTCCTTAGGGTCGTCTTCCTCATTCTTCCAAGATTGATTGCTGTTTTGCAAAGTACATGTCGTGCTGAATTTTTAAAAACTGGTCTTCTGTCACCCAAAGAAATTGCAACTCATATTTATGATTGTATGTTGTCACACTTATCTTGGAGCAAGACATTTTAAAGCAAATGAAATGTACATTGCAAAATAAGTTTTCTGTCTTATAGATTCTGTTTTGAGAATACTTTGGCCTTTCCTTAAAAATAGAATTACTGACGTAACTTCCAAATTAAGAAAGGATTACACCTACTGCGACGTTTCGCTCTGGCACAAGTACCTGAGCTCCACTCGTCACAAATGTAGCACACCAGTCCTCCTAGACCAGTGTACTAGCTCGGGAATAACCCAGCCAAAACAGGCAAGGTTATATGTTGGAACATATCTCTTGATCGGTGGTCACGTACTCCCGAATTTATTAGTACTAATTTTGTAGGTTATGTCATGCTTTAGACCAAATTTTGAATTTCCACAGTCACCGTCAGAATTTTAAAGAAAAGGTTCGTCCTGAAATAATATACTTTACTATTTTCCACTATTCCTGGTTTATTATATTACTGTTTACATCGGCACAAAATATATTATCCCAGTCTTGGCTCGGTAGGTCCAGTTCACAGAAAGTTATAAGTAGAAACACAGCTTCTCTATATCAGGCGTTTAAAATAGGCAAGAAATTTGCACACTGTGAAGCCACACACGGCGAAGAAGAACAAGTAGCAATCCTGGCTCTCTGCACCTAGCGGCCTACATGCACGGGCGGAAAACGAATTTGGTAGATTTTAAGGTTGTCCGAAAGAAGGTTAAAGAAGAGAGACCGCAGTGCTACCCGTGCATGTTAAAGTGTTTCACTCCCGAACTTTTACTTCATAAAGTTTTCTTGGGCCGCAGCCCCGCGCACTATCGGTCTGGATCGCGTCACGACTTATTCTCCAACATGGCAGAGGCAAACATTCCAGAACGAAGGGTGAAGGGGCGCCACACGCTGTGCTCTCATTGGCTGGTTCTCTGTGGCGTGACCTTCGTCATTCGTTCCATGATCTAGAACCCTCTAGGGTATAATTATCAAGTACGCCTTAAATAAACAAACGGCGCCAAAACTCCCGCGGAAAAACTAGAATACAAAAGAAAACAAAGCTATTGCCTCCTACCAAGGCCACCTGGTCATAACTATAAACGTTACACCCTAACTAGAACATTCAGCAAAAATGACTGTGTCTCTACTCTTCCTTTCCGAAACAGAGACCACTGAAAATAACATTACAATTTTAAACATATTAGAAAATTATGATCACATAAGACATTAATTCACCAGATAAAATAAAATCCCCTGTCCTGCAACGCTACATTACCCCCCCCCCCCCAACCTTTCAGTACAAATTGCCAAAATTTTGGCTGAAAGGTTCCTAAGCTCAGCCTGTAATTGTTCATTAAATAGAACCTCCAACACACTACTATTTGTTGTTCATCATTCAACATCGTCATCTAGTATTTACATAGAATTTTAACATTCAACAAAATACATCCCTAACCAAGGTCGTTACCATGATTTTCACTGACACTGTAAATATCATCTTTATACCTCTGGTTATCTGGAACCATAAACCTATACTCATTACTTACAAGTGCCTACATCAGGGCTATTGAACCTTACACAAATTCTCAATACTTTAAACAAATTGACTTTACATAATTTTCTTTCCATAAGTCTTAAATAGCCTCATAACATACAAATCATCAATTACTACAAATGTCCAATGATTGTAACAGTAAATCCTTTTGTTAGCCTGCATGTAGCTCAAATTGCATTTAAAATAGAGTTCAAAATTTGTTCCAACCACATCAACTTATCATGAACAAACACCTTCCCTCACATCAGTCCAATTCCAACATACATATAATTACAATATTTATCTTAATCCTTAAAAGACAAATCTGTGTTCTCTATTATACTAGAGGATCCATTAAACCAATGTTACCATCTAAATCCTCTTACATTATGGCACCTTGAACTGGACCCAATACAATACATTACTTCCACAACATATAACTACAACTTGAGATTTTACTATTGAAATAGTTACCCTGCTTCCTCATTCATTAACCTTCAAGAATTCACATATCATATTATACCAAAACAAAATAATACCAGTATAAGTACCATGCCATTCTCAGCAACTAAAGAAAACACAAAAAAAAACTTAAATTATATTTTGTAAACATTGCTGTGTCCAAAGAGCTGATCACTCTCTGAAACTGGGTCAGACTACTGCCTGGTCACAATACACGAAAACATTAGTTACAATACTTTTACAAATTTGATCACTAATAAAATTATTTTACAAATTCTGATGAAACCATTCACCCTTACAGATTACCCTTCCAACGGCTTAGCAGCGTTACATGCCAATTGGCTCCTTTCACCCGATACACATTATGTCTCTCAATACCTTCCACAGTATAAGGTCCCTCGTAGAGTTTAAAAAACTTTTTGAATTGCTTATCCAATCGAGATGAGGTGAAATGTGTTGCGATCAACACTTCATCTCCTACATTAAAATTCACTTTCTTTAAGTTTCTGTCCCATTGTTGTTTCCTTTTCTTTGCTTTGAACTCTAATCTGTGCTTTATCACCTCGAAATCTGTATCATTAGTATTACGATCACTAGGATAGCTCACATAATGTTGTAGCACTGTCTTTGGTCGTCCCTTACCCAATACTTCAATTGGTGTAGCCCCAATACTTTCATGCCAACACACATTTATAAATTTCTCCACCTCTCCCACTATATTAGCCCAATGGCTATGGTGCTCGTGACAATACTCTCTGAACAAATGTCCTAACTCTCTCATAACACGTTCTGCCGGATTGGCAGCAGGGCGATACACTGCAGTAAACCCTAGTTCGATACCCAACACTGTTGTCAATGTCTTCCATTTCTCACTCTGAAACTGAGGGCCATTGTCCGAAATAATTTTGTATGGCTTACCTATTTCTAACACATATTGATCCATTACCTTTTCGGTCACTACTTGTGCCGTAGCTTTCTTAATAGAATACAATTTTACAAACTTAGAGAAAACATCAATGAACACTAAAATATATTGTACACCACCTTTACCCTTAGGTAAAGGACCAAACAAGTCTACACATACTACTTCGAGTGGCCTAGTTGCCAGCACATGCCCCATTACACCCTGACATTTTCTGTTCGGGACCTTAGTTTGTGCACATAACAAACACTCTCCTACTACCTTAGAGACAATCCTATACATATCCCTGAAATGGCAAAATCTTTGAATATATTTCACTGTCTTAGTCACTTCATAGTGACCACATTCTATATGCATTGCTTTCCCAATCCCCTCCCTTAACTCATCTGGTACACATAATATCCACTTTGAATTAAAATTATTGATATTCTGAAACAAATACCCATCCCTTTCACGAAACTTCTCTTGGATGATATCTCTACACCTTCCTGAACGTAATTCTTGTAAAACCTTACTTAACCTTGGATCTTGTACAATTTCCTTTTTAATTTGTTTTGTACACACCTTCAGCCCCTGGTTAACCTCTTTTAATTCTTTGCTCAGATTCATAATTTGAAATTCCCTAGCTTTAGTATTGGTAACATCTGCCCTACTCTTAGATAAGGCATCTGCAACCACTTGCGTTTTACCTGGGACGTATTCAATATTAAGGTTATATTCCTGTAAAGCCAAAATCCATCGGGTTATTCTACCATGTAATAATTTGCAAGACTGTAAATGGCACAGGGCCTGGTGATCTGTCAAAACTGTAGTCTTTTTCCCATATATATAGATTCTGAATTTAGAACAAGCAAATACTATACTCAAAAGTTCTTTCTTGGTTACTGTATACCTTATCTCAGCTGCATTTAGTGCTCGGCTAGCAAAACTGATGGGCACAGGTTCCCCATTCTGGTCATACTGAAACAATATTGCCCGTACTGCTTCATCAGAAGCGTCGCATGCAATGAAAAATCCTTATCTAAATTTGCATGATGCAACAGTACTTCTCTTCCTAATTCTAATTTTAATTTAACCACTTCTTCGTTTTGTGTTTTGCCCCATTCCCAATTTTGACCTTTCTGTAATAGTGTCCTCAATGGTGTACAAATCTTACTGAAATTTGGAATATACTTACGAAAGAAATTAAAAAATCCCATTAATCTTTCCAGTTGTTTTCTGTTTTCAGGGTAAGGGTATTCCTGTTTGGCCTCAATCCTGCCAGGATCCACCCTAATCCCTTCAGCACTAATCAAATTACCCAGAAATGCAATCTCTCTTTTCAAAAATTCTGATTTCGCAATATTCGCTGTCATCCCTCCCTGTTGCAATTTTGTTAATACTAATTTCAAAATTTCACAATGTTCCCGAAAGTCTTGGTTGCGATAAGTATATCATCAACATATACCGTAACTAATTCCAGTATTTCTGATCCTAATACCTCTTCTAAACCTCTGATGAAATGGCTCACCGACACATTTAGGCCAAATGGCAATCTCTTGAAACAATACGTTTTTCCTTGATTGGAAAAGGCTGTATAATGTCTAGATGTTGTTGTTAGTGGAATTTGCCAATAAGATGCTACCAAATCAATTTTAGAAAAGTAAATACAACCTTCAAATTTCTGGAGTAATTCGTCCATTGGTCTTGGAGAATCTCGGTCAGGGATCAATATTTTATTGACACGCCTCGCATCAAGACATAACCTAACCCCCCCTGTTTTCTTTACCACTACAGCAATAGGATTTAGGTATTCTGAACTACATCTCTCTATCACATCAATGTCAACCATGTTTTGGATTTCTTGTTCTGCCATAGACCTGAGCTTGTGTGCTACCGGATAGGGTTTCAGAACAAATGGTTTGTGTTCTCGAACTTCTAGTATGCGTTCATATTTTCTATTCAGACCTGGAAAATTCGCAAAAGTCTTGTGATTTTCTTGTAAAATTCCTCTAATTATCTCTTTCTCCTGGTCAGTGCCCCCTTGTAACTCCATTTCCCTTAGATCCTCTGGCGTACAAAACCTTTCCCCCAAAAAATTGCATTTTAACTCTACATCCTCCTGGTTGTTTTCCACTACAATCACTTTTAATTTACAAGAATATGCCAAATTCTCCCCAGGACCAAACTTAATTTTTTCCCCAGCTATTTGGATGCACGTTTCTGCATAATTTACGACAACTTCCTGCTCCTGCAGCCAGTCAGCCCCTAATACCATATCATTGCTCAACCCTTTCACAACTAAAAACGTTATCCACATTATTTTGCCTGCAATTTTACATTCCAGAATGATCTGCCTTTTTACATTCTTATTTCGGGTTCCTGTAACCCATACAACCATTACATTCGATACTGGAAGTGTTGCAATTACTTTCACCCCACTAGTCTCTAATTGTTTTAGGTACTCTTCTGACATAGCTGTTACTTCACTTCCCGAATCCACAAGCATGTTCACATTTTTCTCTACAGATATTAAGTTACCCTGAATGTATGGACATAAACCTCTTCTCCCTTTTATCATTTCAATTTCTGCATTGTCCTCCTCAAGTAATACTTCAGTCTCTAATTGCACTTCATCCATTTCGTTGACCTTATGGTTCGTGTGCAATACCCTACAATAATTATTATTCCCCTCAAGGTTATCGAGAGAGGTATTCGGGGCCCAATTCTCCCTCTCAGTTAGTTTAAATTTGGTTCGTTATCCCTACGTCCAGACCGACCCTGCTGGTTATTCTGAAATTTACCCCTTCTGTGTTCTTGGTTTTCCCCTTGCCTGCCCGGGTTCTCCTCCCTTCTTCCATTTCTCTGTTCCTCCCTTTCTTCATTCCTGCAATCATCTCTCTGACCCCTCTCCCTATTTTCTCGCTCTCTTCTCCTTAATCCCTCCTCCCACTCGTTTCTCCTATCTATTGCTTCCAGCAAAGAGATCAAATCATCAATGGCCTTTGGCTTACTACCCAAAATGCAATTTTGAATCGCCCAAGGAAAGTGATGCGTGATATGTGATATAAATCTTTCCTCCGAAATTCGCTGAACTTGGACTGCAAGTGTAATTTTTGAACATAATTGGCCAAAGGGCCACTCTGTTGTCGGTATTTCCCAGCAAAAATGTTCTGTAAGAAATCATCCTGTGTATAAATACCCCAATATTTGTGCAGAAATGCCCCTTTTGCTGCTGGAAAATTTTCCCACTCCATCTACTTCCAGCTAGCCCATTGGGCTGCATCACCTCCTAGCCTGCCTGTGAAAAGCTGCACTTTTTGTTCGTCTGACCCCCCCCATTGAATTTAAAACCTTTTCACATTTATGTATAAACTGTATAGTGTTAGGCCCCCTGTTGTCCCCATAGAATTTGGGTACTGTTTTTTCAAAAGTAACCACTTCATCTGCATTTAGCATCCCTTGGCACCCCATCTGGCCATATCCCTGTCGACGTAATTGCTTTACCTGTTCGTCATACTGTTTTATGCAATTCTTTTGCAGTTCCTTAACTTCAGTACGAATGCTTTCCAAGTGTGTACCTATCGCTGGGCTGTGGCTAAAAACATTTTCTACCCTTTGTCCTAAGTTATTTTCTACTTCTTGCATTTGTCTCTCAATTCCCTGAATGTCTCTTGTATTTTCATTAACTCTGACCCAACACTGTTCAATCTCTGACTTATTAAGTAAAATATTTTCACCCTGACTTGTGACTATTTCCTTTAGTTGCACTTGTCGTGCCTGGGCTTCCTTAACCACCCCCTGTAGATTTTTGCAATCCTTTTCTACTGTTTCCAAAACTTCCTGCACTTGGTTAGTTACTTTCTGTGTTACCTCCTCACATCTCATTACCCTATTTGTTACCTCCCGTGTAATTTCCCCTAATTTTTCATTGACTTCCTTTGTCAGCTCCTTCAGCCCATTTACTTCTAATTGGACAATGTCCTGAAAATTTGTTAACTGTTGTTTTACTTCTGTTTGCAACCTATCAAATTTTTTACTCTGTTCATTTACTTCTAATTGGATACTCCCTTGCGAGTTTGTTATTTTTGCCACCTCTGCTAGCATATCCCTCATCCTTGATTCTAATTTTAAATTATCTGCATTATCTTTGGGAAAAGCCCTAAGTTCTTGTTCTTCGTCTGACGTACTGACTATGCTATACTCTAACATTAAACCGAACGACAGTGCTTACAAACACAATCTCATTAACATTTCTCGCCACACTAAAATGTTTTCCTACATGGCCCTTGCATTTAATCATTGTAACATTGTTCTTAATAAGATACTTTGTTTAACTTGCTATTCACGGCGTGTTGCTTCTTCGTTGTCACGCTCCTCTTTCCCGGGTCGTTGGTTCTTCCATAGGTCAGCAGACTACCTCGTCCTCGGCACCCTCTCACATCGTACGCGTCGAGTTGATACCTGGGAACCAGCTGCTCGCCCTACTTGGGCAGCCAAATGCGACGTTTCGCTCTTGTACAAGTACCTGAGGTCCACTTGTCACAAATGTAGCACATCAGTCCTCCTAGACCAGTGTACTAGCTCGGGGATAACCCAGCCAAAACAAGCAAGGTTATATGCTGGAACATATCTCTTGATCGGCGGTCACGTACTCCCGAATTTATTAGTACTAATTTTGTAGGTTATGTCATGCTTTAGACCAAATTTTGAATTTCCACAGTCACCGTCAGAATTTTAACATAAAAGGTTCGTCCTGAAATAATATACTTTACTATTTCCCACTATTTCTGGTTTATTATATTACTGTTTACATCGGCACGAAATACATTATCCCAGTCTTGGCACGGTAGGTCCAGTTCACAGAAAGTTATAAGCAGAAACACAGCATCTCTATATCAGGCGTTTAAATTAAACAAGAAATTTGCACACTGTGAAGCCACACACGGCGAAGAAGAACGAGGAGCCATCCTGGCTCTCTGCACCTAGCAGCCTACATGCACGTGCGGAAAACAAATTTGGTAGATTTTAAGGTTGTCCGAAAGAAGGTTAAAGAAGAGAGACCGCAGTGCTACCCGTGCATGTTAAGTGTTTCACTCCTGAACTTTTACTTCATAAAGTTTTCTTGGGCCGCAGCCCCGCGCACTATTGCTCTGGATTGCGTCACGAGTTATTCTCCAACATGGCGGAGGCAAACATTCCAGAACGAAGGGCGAAAGGGCGCCACACTCTATGCTCTCATTGGCTGGTTCTCTGTGGCGTGACCTTCGTCATTCGTTCCATGATCTAGAACCCTCTAGGGTACAATTATCAACTACGCATTAAATAAACAAACGGCGCCAAAACTCCCGCGGAAAAACTAGAATACAAAAGAAAACAAAGCTATTGCCTCCTACCAAGGCCACCTGGTCATAACTATAAACGTTACACCCTAACTAGAACATTCAGCAAAAATGACTGTGTCTCTACTCTTCCTTTCCGAAACAGAGACCACTGAAAATAACATTACAATTTTAAATATATTAGAAAATTATGATCACATAAGACATTAATTCATCAGATAAAATAAAATCCCCTGTTCTGCAACGCTACACTACACTTAATGGACATAAACGTTTGCAAAAATGCTAAAAATTATTCCTAAATTACTCATTCTAAACTTAAGTGCATTTAATAATGTACACACGACACACACAAACGTAACTACTAAGCACATGAAACAAAGCAATGGAATCATAGTCGCCAACTAATGAAGAAGTGAATTTCTCTTCATTACACAAGAATGTTTCTTTTCAACAATTTCTCATAATTTACGTAACAGATTATGGTCTCGTAGTTTTAGCATTAACATTAAAAAATGTCAAGTACGTTTATCATGGTTTCTTCACAGTTACAAGTAAAGAGCGACAATAAAGTTCATAACTGCATGTTTAAAGCTGCCACTGTGTTAAATGTGCCAATTTCTAAGTATACCAGTTTTCGAAGTGTTCTACCGTTGTACCCCATATCATGGTATGTTCGTGTTGGTACAGGAAAATACCAATATTTAATTATTTGGTGTTACTGCTATAATAAGTATAAACTCAGAACTTTTTATATAAACTTAGTTATTCATCAACTGTAACAGGTGTTTAGCAAAAATTAAAAAAAAAAATATATATATAATATATTGGTGGCCTTGATATTGTATTTTGTGTGGACCTTGCATAATTTACCAGTATTTCGACTAATGTACTGATGTTTTATCATGACAGTACCAGAATTTCCAGGCAGCCATCCCTGGTCGCTGCATTGCCATAACGGTCACGTCTTGGCCAAATGCCACCGACTGCTAATGAAAGGAACGTCAATGCACTAAATTGTTCACCTGGCCAAGACATGGGATTTGTTGAAAAAACAAAGGATAGAAAATCCACGAACATCATTTAAAATAAACAGCCAGCAATAACTGTATGTCTAAACAAAACTTAAACTTGTCAGTATTTATACTGCACAAACAGAAATTCAAGGTTAATTTTACGGTTTGCACTAGTTGTAAATTTACAACCTTCTCACTGTTTCCCAAAATTCACTGGTAGTGTGTAGCCACCGTAATACAAAACAAAATACATCATCAAACTACAAGCAAACATTAACTGTGCTATACAGCCGCCTGTAGGATGTTCCTGTAGGTAGATGCATGTTTGTGACCCGCCCTCCTCCCTTCGTCAACACCTCATGCTGGCATCATGCATCCTCCCAGCCACTGGACTGGCATCTCGGAGCAAGCGCTATTCAAATTTGCGCATTTGCAGGGTGCTATTTCTAGACAAATGTTCTCCAACAAATAATGTTTCCTTTCACGTCTACCACCCATATGATTTACAACTTTTTGTTCCCTAACATCCTGTAGTTGAGGGATTTATGAGAAATAAAACATTGATGCTAAAAAATTAAGGTAAATACATAGAGAAATTTAGTTAGTACTAACTTCAGTGAGTTGAAAACATGAAGTAAGTAACTTTTCTGTTGAAAAGTTTACTTAGCTACTGTAAGTTATATTTACAAAATATTGGTAAGCTTCTTGACATTTCTAGGGCAAAGCCTGTTCCTTATGAGCATTACATATATCACCTGCAGTACTGAAGGCACATTCACTCTGTACAGTTGATGTTGGTTTACAAAGATATTTCAACGCAACTGCTTGAGCCTTTGGTGCTTTGTATCATGGCAGTACTAACTGCAATATGGTCACTTTGTGAATTCTACTTTAGCACTAATGGTTGAGTAATGCACAGAAATTTCTAGAGAAGGAAGGGCCACTTGTAACTTAAATGCCACGACTATTGTCATTATGAACCTGAAGCAGAATAAATAAAGAGTGGTTGTTTCCTTGGCTCACTTGCTATAAACACAGTTCACTGTCTAGAACAAGTCAGTCATCATGACAAAGAGCATTCACTTTAAAATGAACATCTAAAATTGTTGATTTCACCTTTCGTATAACTAGTATGAATAAAGGAATTATTTTATTTTTTTTTTTTTACCATGCAAGGTTGTCATGCCCAAAAAATAGATGGTTTTTGGGGATTGGAACTTCCAAGTGACATTCTACCATGTGTATTTGTAGGGAAAGAAATAACTAGCGAGTTCAATGACGACTTGTTAAAATCCACTGTCCTATGCATACTCGAGCCCGTCCATTCCTTCATTGTGTGTTGTTCCAGTGAGTAGCAGCTAATGGGCAAATGGCCGGGGGTTGTGTATACATACGACAATGGATTATAACACGCGTGTCGTTGAAATCGCGTTATATTCCTTTTCTTATGTATAAGTGGTATTGCATGTAAAGGAAAGAAAATTAAACCTCTAATTAAAATGTTAGAAGCTACAGAATTCACAAAAAAAAAAAAAGTAATTGTGTAGAGTAACTGCATTTGCTGTAATGTCCTAAAATATTAATTTTATAAGGGTGAATTGCTGATAAAATATGTTCCTAGTGATGTATTGAAGCAACACAGACATTATGTTTTAATAATAAACCACCTTTTAAAATTAATATTTCAAATGCTTTAATGATGTTTGTTCAGCACCAGCAGCCAAATTTTTTTTTTGTGCTGCTGGCCATGATGATAGAATTCTTTGGCTCGAACAATCTCTTCATCATGTGCAATCGATTGTTTCACCGATTGGCTACATTTTAAATAATTTGGTGCTGGGGCAGACTAAGCTGGTTTGAGCAGTCCTTCAGAATTTTTGTCTTTTTATAAGAATGCTTAAACCTCAAAACAATGTTTTGCATTTTGGTACTAACTGATTTTTTACATGACTATTCGAGACAGCTTTCTTAACCACAACCTGAAAAATATGAACAGAACAAGGACCAGACACATAATTGGAATCTTATAGTGCCTTAGTAATGTAACTTCTACCGTCCCTCACAATTGGCACAGCTTATGTATCCAAATCCCACTTAGAAAATAAAGCCAAAATTAATTAAAAAATTTTGTCAGTAGAGTGGCTGATTTCTTTAAAGGGTATCACTTAAGTAACCTTATAACTGTCATGTGGTAGGTGCTGTGTAAATAGTTACGTGTATATAATGGCATGGTAGTGTGTTGTGTAAATAGTTAGACAGTTGCTACGGTTGGCAGGACTGACTGGACAGACAGGCTGCAAGATAGCAAGTGTTATGTAGTGGTCACGCAAATGGTAACTCGCGAGTCCAGATGTACGAGTACAGATGGAAATACAGATACGTATGTAGAGTACAAGTGGTATACTCGATGCCTTCGACAAAGGTTGAGCTTGGAACAGGTGAGAACGTTGCAATGGCGACAAGGTTTCCAACCCGGGCGTGCACGCGTGAAACTTAAACAAGCTATTGCAATGGCGATGTTTCCCGCGTTCGGCGAGTTCATTCCAGGGCGAGACGTATGGTGAACATACTCGGAACGACTCCAGTACTATTTCGTGGCCAATAAAATCAAAGACAGGGAGGAATAACTGGTGATATTTTTTACAATATGTGGGGCCAAGTTGTACAACTTTGTGACTTCTTTGGTGGCTCCAAAATCTGCAACTAAAGTGGCAATCACAGACATTTTGACTGCACTCACACTGCATTTCTAGCCCAAGCCCAGCGAGATAATGGAATCTTTTAAATTCCATAACAGGAACCAACACAAAGGCGAATCCATAGCAGATTATGTGGCAGAACTGCAGCGACCCAGCATCCATTGCAATTTTATAGACCTTGACAATTGTTGCGTGACAGGGTCATGTGTGGCATTTGCGACACAGCCCTTTAGCGTATGCTTCTAACAAAGGATATGTTGATGTTCAAGGACGCAGTAGAGCTGGCACGGGTAGCAGAAGCAACAGGCTGCAATGTAAACAACCAGCAAACACAGATGGGGCTTTGTCTGGGGCAGTCCAGAAGGTAGGGCACACCAAGTACAGTAAAAAGGATCACCCAATTGTTAAGCGTAGTCAGGTTAGGATCGACCATACTTAGAGTGAGGTTAGACCCCGCCAACTTGTCGCAGAGGAAGGCCAGGGTGATAGCGGTGCAACTGAGCGCACAGTACATTTGGAAAAGACGTCTGGAAAGGGCGTGTATCACTAAAAAGAAACATGTTAAAATAGAGAAGGGAAGGGGCAGAGTACAGAAGGAGATTGACAGTGCCTGAAAACAGAACAGCAGAAATGCTGGAAACTACAATGTAATGAATTGTTCAGACTCAGAAAAAGGGGACGAGTCAACGGTATACAGTCTGTTTCAGATGAAGGCTGTACAATGTAAGAGCGAACCACCTATTGTCCTGGAGGTCTGAATGAATGAGCGTAAACACCCCATGGAGATAGATACAGGTGCGAGCTTCTCAATCATTAGTTATGAGACTTCCAAGGAACTATGGCCGGATTTACCAGTGCTAGCAGTTGCAAACCTCGTGCTACACACCTGTTCATATTAAAGATTGGCAATCAGGGGGACTTTGGAAGTATTGGTCCAGATGAAAACAAGCCAAAGAAAACTACCGATTTTAGTGGCAGACGATAAGGGAACCAGTTTGGTGGGTAGAAATTGGCTTAAACAGTTAGGTATCAAAGTGGAAGGAATTTGCCACCTAACCCAAGAACTATCTCAGGCTGTGCAGCAACATGAACAAGTGTTTAATGTCATGCAGATGCACTCCGCAGACTGCCCCCGTCCACAGAGAAAGTGCAGGTACCGACAGTGGGCATTGTGCTCATGATAGAATATATACCCAACCTGCCAATTGATGCAGATACACTAGCCCAGCTAACATTGTCTGGCCCGATTCTGTGCCAAGTACAACGACACACATACCAGAGATGGCAGGAAGACATGAAGAGCCCAGCGATAACAACCATACTGAGACAGAAGAGAAGAATGTACCCCTTGCATGAAATTTTAAATACGTTGAAATGTATGCCGTATTGTTAACAATGAAGAAATATGAAGATATCAAAAATAATTTTTCTTCTAAACACTATAGTTTAGTAATGGGAAGCAAGCAAAGTTCTGGGAAACAGCAGGCCAGCGAAAACATATTTTGATTGGTCCACATCAGAAGCCATAACGGCCAGCACTGGTCATATAAAGGCTTATGCATAGTATGGTAGTCAGCGAATAGAAGGTAGCGTATTGGTTACCGTATTTGGCTACTATTTTTAAGGATCTGGGTTTAAAACCCACATATGTCATGTATTTTTTAAGTAATACTATTGGTTAGTTTTGTAAGCGTGTGATACAAATATGTTTTATTAATTTTTTAAACCATCTATTTTCCATTTTCGTAACCATATTAATACAATGTCTGAAGTGGCATATTTGCGCGGAAGAAACAGCGATTTAAATTGAATGTGAATCGCGAAAGTGATTTTAATGTGATCTAGTAGGATAGTGTACTTACCTGAGAAACAATATTATACTAACCCGAAAAATTATTGAACTCACTTAAGTTTTCCAATATCAGCCCAGAGAGTAACCATTGCACCATTGTGGCCTGCACTTGGTGTGGTTCTGTTGTAAAGTAAATATATGGGTGTTAAATTATTAAATATAGTAATGGTTTGCACCTGTAAACAGGTTTATTTAATGTATTATTGCATATTACAGTGCTCGGATATTGCTCTAATATTGTGCGATATAATAATGTGCGTAACACTAAACTTTTATAAAACCTCCAACTCGAATACCTTTGAAATATAACATTTGATACATTTTATGATTGACTACATACGTATAACCAAACGAACCACCGTAACAGACTTAAAAAATCGTTTTTTTTACCAAGCGTAGTCTGGTATTCCGCCGGAGTGCGACAGCAGTCAGCTAGCTTGCTAAGGCTCCGTGTGTACTTGTGACATCACTGCACGTTTCCGCGGGCGTTTTAAAAGCGCGAACTTTAAGTAGCTGTAGTTATTTTCCCTACTTGCACAATTGAAACGTTGGATCACAAGTGTGTAAGAGCCAGCAGGTTTGCTTAAACGCATTCAAACTGTTAGCTCACCTATTTGGATGCATGTGACCTTCATATGGTTGACTTTAAAACAAGATTTATTATTCTTGAGCAGATTGGACACAATAAAATAGATTCATAGTAAGTTGTCATCATTAAGGATTTTGAATTAATCTGAAGTAAACTCGAACCTACCACTAAAACGTCGCAATGTGCGAGTGTTAGCTTGCTGTCTTCACTCCTCTCAACTCACTGAGTACCAGCGAAATCTTCGTTATTAACTAAGAAAGTCTTCAACTGTATTGGTGAATGCATTGACAACGAGCAAATTTAACAAGTTAGCTTTTACATAACCGGGTCCATTAAATTTACCCAATTTTTTAAAGTCAGTGTAAGAATACAAAAAGTACTATAATGCCTTGCGGGTGGGCGGCAAATGAAAACAACTATCCAATTTCGTCATATGCATGTCAGCCAAGTGTTTTCAATGTTTATGGCAGCATTTGAAAATATGGTATTTTCAAAGCTCAATAACTTGAAAATTAATATATGCACGGAATCATTACTTTATCTGGAGTCATTTGGTGCGAAAATATTTTGGAATAATCGTGTAAATATTGAATTGTTTTTCTGGGTAACACTCCCATTGAAGATAAGTGATGACACTTCAATGCTGCAGGTTCTCAATGGCGATGAAGGGATACCACATGATTCCGAAAATGGTCAAGAAAATGCAGACCCAACTGCCGATCCAGATGATGAAGAGCCGTTTCATGGTTTTGGAACAAAAGACGAGTCAGAGGAGGTCTGAAAACCTGAACAGTTGTGAAGATGTTTTCGTATTCCAAGACGTAAAGTTGACCCAGATTTTGTATTGTACTATGTCTCTGAGAATGGTGAGCCACACATCTCGGGGCAAGCACTGATAAGTCTCCATGCTACAGAATGGAAGAAGACCATGAATAAAGAGCTAACCTGAAACCTACGAGTAGGCAGATTTACAAAATGGTAAACTGGCAAAATGGGTTTTAAAGATAAACAACCTGGTTGTCAAAGGTTGCGAGCAGAAGCCAGGGATTGACAACAAGGTAATTTTTTCCCCAGTCATCTATGCATTAGCTGTTAAGAGGGATCTAGCAATAGTGCACATGAATGTTAAGACTGCATATTTATATAGCTACCTGGATGTGAATATACTTATATGTACAACGCCCAGAGAAACTTGAAAGAAGACAATGTACGAGCTGAAGCAAAGTGGCAGGTGTTGGAACCGCCATCTTTGCAAGGTTCTCACAGGACTGAGACACTGGCAGTCAGATCCTTATCTATTTTGAACTAATGGATAAGGGCCTAATTATTTTAAGTCTTATACGTTGATGATTTCATCATCTTTGCAAATGATCTGCAAACTCAGACGAAAATACAGAGAAAGCTAGAATCAGAGTTTCACATGAAGGACGTGGGTGGAGTGGAAAACTGCTGAGGTATGAAAATCACCAGAGGTCGAAACAATGGGAAACTCTTCGTCAATCAGACAAGTTACGTTGACAGAATGCTCCAGAAATTCTGAATGTCACATTGTAACCCTGCGTAGACTCCAATGGTAGCTGGCATAAATTTTTTAGACCCTTCTTAGATTGTGATAAAAGAAAACATGACTGTGAAAGTGTTAAGTGTAGTCAGAAGGTGCCATACCAGAAAGCTGACAGTAACCTCCTGTACCTATCCTGGATCACACATTTCTTGTGCTGTGAACTACTTAGTTCATTTAACAACAGCCCACAAAAGTGCCACTGGATCACTGTCAAAAGTATTTTCAGGTTTTTAAAGATTATTAGGGACCTTAAATTGATGTTTGTTAAAAGTATTGACTCATATTTGCTTAGCTACATTGATGCATTGGGGAAGCAAGAATGATGACAGGCAGTATCAAATTCATGGGTGATTTGAAGTCATGGTCAAATAAGAAGCAAATAACAGTTGCATTAAGCATTGTCAAAGCTGAATACATGGAACTTAATTCCGTTGTTCAAGAAATCTTGTGATTCAGAATCTTGTGTAGAGAACTATACACTTGGAAAAAAAATGTGACCAGTCAGAGATCCAAACACATCAATATCAGGTATGATTATGTCAGAAAACATGTCCAGATAAATTATTTACCATCAGATGAGATGGTTTCTGATATACTGTACTACCAAACCTCTCACTAAAGAGAAACATAAGGCAAAATGACTAGGCCGAATAACTTAAGGCAACATTACTTTAGGTAAAAAACTGCAGACAAAACTAATTTTGTGCGAGTTAAGCGATATGCAAGAATTCTAAGTAAACCATTTTAGGCAAAATGATTTTTGGAAAATAGTTGTAGGCAAAACAATTGTCGTCAGCTACCGGCCCTCTCCTAAGCCATTTCTCTCTGTTGTGTGTCACCCTCCACCTACCTCAAGTCACCACAGTGCTTAGTTTCAAGTGTTTCTGTGCAATTCCCACTGTGTTAGCCTTCAAGTGTAATGTTTAAATTCAGTGTAGTTCAAGGGCAGTGTTAGGCTGTGCAACGTAAACAAACTAGGGCGTCACACCAGCTGTCAAATTACTGCCATGAACGTGACGTAATGCCACTCACCCAGCACCAACATAACCACCATGGACATGCAAAGACATAAGCATGTGTTTTTTCAGCAATTTAAAATTAATTTAAGATCTCTGTTATGTAACCAATAATGGCAATGGTCATGCTATAGTACAAAAAAGAGCATTAAATTAATTTTAAGTCACATGGTCATGTAACTATGTTTAAGAGAGTTTTATTTTCAATATGTTCATTTGTTATACACATGTGTTACAGTATAAGTATGTTCTAATCACTATCAATAATTATTTAACACTCATCCACGTAAAGGGTTTTCATGTGTATCGCCTTACCTTCATTTCACATTGAATAACTGGACAAATAACATCTTGGCACGCACCTGCTGCCATTGTCTCACCTCAGTTCATCATAGACAGGCCACGTGGTAGGACGTATGTACCGGACAGGAATACAACTTTTGCAAGTCACTGATATTTATAGTTCTGTTCACGTATATTTTATTCAACGCTTATTTTTATCCTCTCCGTTTACCCGTGTTTTTGATTCGTGCGCTTAACGCCAATGTCCTTCAACTTTATCTCCACACCTGCGTGTTCGGCCGGGAGATCACTGTCTCGGTACCGGCCTACTCCGGAAGTTTTTAGTCAACTAGCCCACAGCTAATGTAAATTTTACACCTACATGACACGTAACTTCAACAGTTTAAGCAACGTAACTATAAGAGTGCCGTGACCACGTGTGTGTATTGCAAGTATTATCACCAAGTGTTTGTACTTCAGTATCAATAAATCAACATGCAGCCAAGTAAGTGTATTGTGTACAGTCATTTCATTAGGGATTTAGGAGCTGACCAAATTATGGTCCTAAGGCAAGGGGCCATGTGTGGACAGCCCGCATAGTCCACGTGGTGAGAGAGCTAGTTTTCTCCGGGTGCTCCCGTAACCTCACCAACCAGCCAACATCACCGCAGGGAGGAGAGGCACATCAGCAGAACAATACGTGACCCTGAATCACCACCACCACCGTCCTAGCCGGGCGTAATGCTAGGTGGCGCCCAGAGATAAACATAAGCACAACCACAGTACTACAATAATTTAATTCAACTTCACTGTTCTCCAAACTAATCCTCTGCGACCTCCAGGCGCGGTGGAATATGGCACCCAATGCTTTGGCGTGATTTTCACGTCAAAAATCAAGTCAACATGGGTCAACGTGCACCGAGAAGGCAACGCATCGCCATGTGGGTGAGAGATTCTGGTCACCACCATCTTGTGTCCACCTCCAGTGACGTCAGCAACCACGCCGCCTCACCAACCACATCTCTAGGCAGTATTGCTCAAGGAAGGGAGGGTTCGACCAGCTGGCTGCCACCAACAACAGCAGCCAAGGTATCTTTTGCACGCCGATCAACATGTAGTATATCAAGTCTAAATTATCGTTAGTTATGGACCTCATGTGTGATGAAATGCCTTCTCAGAGTTGCCAGTGTACACCACAGAGACCGGTAAATTCAAGAGTGAAAACCAAAGCAATAATAGATCTGTGTGCAAAAGTAAACTCCATGTGTGACTCACCAATGTGCGAGAGGCTAGGGAAGGAGTGGGCGACGTGTGCCACGTGTCACACCAGACCTCATCGTAGGTGTGTTAATGCTAAGGAACTTGTGATCTCCCAGACTACCTTTCACGAGACACAAACCCAGACCATGTCGCGAACGATGACCATGATGTAGATGTCAAAATGTAAACAAATCACAGAACCAACCATTTACACAACCTTACAAACCATCATGCACATCCCAACATCAGGCATTGTACGTTCGACGCATCACACCCATTACCAACAAATCACCATCACCACTAGCAGTTTACCAAACAGTGTATATGTTATATGTGCAACCATCCTTCATCATCAGGTGGGAATACCTATTGTGCCAGGTGGGCCCCTGTACAGTGCGAAAGCAGCTGGGAACCAAGACCTATGTCGTGAAGGACGGCGGGAGCAAGTTGTGTAAGGTGCATCGAGACGATCTGCGGGTTTCACATATCACTCCTGCAACTGGGGAAGGTGAACAGACGCTGCCACCGGCGTCGAGGCGCTTAGATGCTGCACACAGACACCTGAGGAACGGATGGAAGTAGCCACCCCAGCAGGTAACGTGGACACCCCACTTCAGCTGGCCGCTCTGTTTCCACCGACTCCAGCCCCAAGGGTCGCGCCGCCGCCCCCAGATGCCACCCCCGAGCCAATCATCACGGACCCAAATGACGAACCCAACATACCAGCATCAGAGGTTAGAGAGGTCTGGGGTCCCTTTGTGGCCTTGGCTGATGAGACATTCACAGTGCACGTGGAGGAGCCACCAGAGGAGGAGCCACGACACCTGAGACGGAGACGGCGGGCACCCTGGCGCTTCACTCCAGCCAGGTCAGTAGAGGAGGGATCGGTAGTCACCACTGCCATCAACCAACCCCCTTCGACCGGAGGAGCCAGCAACCGATGCCGACGCCACCCCCAGACGGCAGAGACAGCGCTCCTCCCCCAGCTGGTTCCAGCCACGTCTGCCACGTGGGTGCAGAAGGGAGGCAGAGGAGCATCAACTGACAATCAACCTAGGGAAGGAGCACAGGCGAGCACCGTACCACCTGCGGACCCGACCACGCCCACCTAGACTTGACTGCTGTCCATCCAACAATCGCCAACCCACAGCAGCAACACAGCGAGGTGACTATTTTGAGCCCAGCCAGCATCACTTACCATAAAACCAGGTACATGCGAAGTGTCGACGAGTAGGTGACGGCGCTGACGAGTAGTCAAGTCGGGCCTTCTTGATGGGGGGCGTTTGTCGTCGTCCCAGCCCTGTGGTCTGGGAAGCAAGGCCGACTTGACGTCAGCTACCGGCGCTCTCCTAAGCCATTTCTCTCTGTTGTGTGTCATCCTCCACCTACCTCACCTCAAGCCACCACAGTGCTTAGTTTCAAGTGTTTCTGTGCAATTCCCACAGTGGTAGTCTTCAAGTGTAATGTTTAAATTCATTGTAGTTCAAGGGCAATGTTAGGCTGTGCAATGTAAACAAACTAAGGCGTCACACCAGCTTTCAAATATCTGCCACGTACGTGACGTCACACCACTCACCTAGCACCAACATAATCACCATGGACATGCTAATTTAAAATTAATTTAAGAACTCTGTTATGTAATCAATAATGGCAATGGTCATGCTATAGTACAAAAAAGAGCAGTACATTAATTTTAAGTCACATGGTCACGTAATTATGTTTAAGAGAGTTTTATTTTAAATATTTTTATTTGTTATACACATGTGTTACACAGGGTTCATACACAAATCGAAAAAAAAATTTCAAGGACATTTCACATGTTTTCAAAAAAAAAAAATTTCTAAATTACAACAAAAAATTATTACCTTTCATTAACTGTTTTTAGACAGTTTTTCAATCTCTTCACTTAACTTTGCAACTTCGGCTGCCGATTCACAAGATTTTTTCCTGTATGCATTGGACTTTGAAAGAAAAGTGAAATCATTTCTTCTCTCAGCAAGTAATGCCATTGAATCAGCTCCTTTGTTCATTGAATCTATTGACTTCTCAATCTGCAGCTTCTTCTTCCTCAATTCTTGGACAGTTTCCAACAGTTGTGACCTCTTCCTACTACTTTCCTCTCTAGATTTTTGTTTCTTCTGTTCATCCAAGAAGTGCTGATAGCGCATTCTTGATGATCTAACATTTGCCAACAGTTCTTTACTGAAAATAACATCACTTACTTCTTTATCTTTAAATTCACCGTACACAATCCTCATTGCTACTAAAGTTTTTTCTGTCAAATTTTCCACAAGCATTTCCCTGTTGACAGAAAAACCACGTTCTACAGATGTTTGGCCATGAAACAGAGTCAAAATAAGTTTAACTACTTTCCATAAATTTGCATACTGGTTGTTATCTAGGAAATATTTACAAAAAAAAAAAGAATCTTACCTTTGAGTATTTCTATCAAAGTTTGTGAGCTGTGAAGGATCTGGTGACACTTCTCTGAGGTACAACTTGAACTGTAGTAAAGCTGCATCGCACACATGTGTACCGATCAGTTTTCTATTTTCAATCTGCTGAAGCAACTTTTTAAATATTTCAATTGTTTCAGTTTCATTGCATAGTAGAGTTCTAGGGTCAAGACACCTGGGAAACCTCACAATGGGATATTTCAATGGATTTTTATCTTGAATTCTCTTAACCAATACTTTCAATAACCGTAGACATTCAGATTTGAATACTAAAACTTCCTTGTCTGTGGCTTTCTTTTGTGTAACACAAATATTTAGTTGTTTTCTTGTTGCAAAACCAGTTACAATATTCTTCGTAAACAATGTGTTATCCTTGATATTGGGATCTAGTGCGCACATATCTACATCATTCTTTGCCTTATCCAAAACTTCCTTCTTTATGAATAATGTCATTAGTTTATACAACAATTCTATTGTGTCAGAAGCTTGGAAAGGAATCATTGGTGAATAAGTCTGGTAGTATTTCAGGTAAGGTTGTATCTGACTTCCAATAAAGAAAAAGA
>PNEQ01004900.1:22933-33172 GCA_003012365.1 Medauroidea extradentata | reverse complement strand
AAGTTTGAACTTCAGCAAGAAAACTTTGAAACCCATACTTGTTTTCACCCGTAGGCCAAACAATCATCTCATGTACATCGCGACTCGCGAGAGAAAAAAAAACTCAAGAAAGTCAATAATACACACAGTGAAATACGGTTATGGTTGCTGTACCGTTGTCATTAATTCCCGGGAGCAAAGTTACCATGCTGACGACCCTCAGCAGTTACATCACAATGAAATATGTTGGCGATACAAGGAAAGAGACAAATAGCGACCAGTAACTCACCCACATGGTAAACAAAGGAAATGCGTTCACGTAATTCTGAAGACTCTCTAGAACGTATTTAAAGGTAACAGACACTCTTTTACGAACGTAGAATACATAACCAACGATGAGAATAACGCCGCAAATTCTCAATGATCTTGCTGATTGCAACAGAACATGGACTGGTAGCGTAGCGTAGCGTCGGTATAGTCATTCTTCAACACTCACGGCGTTCACATACACAATTTCTTGGCGAGCGTAACCAAATTACTAGTCGGTTTTGCACGCATAATCCGGCCCGGAGGACCAAAAATGTTGAGAGATTACACGTGTTGTAAACCAACTCGCGAGAGAGACACCACGCGCACACACTTACCGAGACGCCATTTTGAGACAGACTGACTCCAGCGTTGCCTCTGGAACTACTTCCAAGTCAAGCGTATCCTTCCACATTGTCCACAATCCTCGTATAGGTTAATTACCGAACACGCGGTTTACCGAACCGGAGAAAACGACGGACAGCATAGCATATGACCCTATTCAAGAGAAGTTTAACTTACCAAACAAACGCCGACGGAGTGTTGAGGTAACGAGTGGCAGGGAACCTTGCTCGGCGGGCGCATGACTCAAAGCGCCGGAGCACACGACGGCAGGAGGCCTGGTAAGGGGGGGGGGAAAGTGGGACTAGAAGAGGGAGGCGACGAAGATAAGCGATGGGACCCGAACATTCACAAAGTCCAGCAAGGCGGCGCTGGCCCATCCAACGGAGCGCATCACAAACACAAGGGCACATGATGAAAGTCCAAGTTCCAATGGGTGCAGAAGGGGTGTGCTGACTCAGCACAGTGTTATGCATTGAAAAACTGACAGTATATGTTGTCTGAAAAACATACAGTACTTAAGAATTCCGTAAATTATATCTACGATAATTTTATTGCATTCTCATTTTAAACAGAATACTTAAACTGTACCAAATCATCCTGCTGAATCTGTCATGTAAGCATAAAGTGTTTATCAAACAGGTTACAAAATAAACAAAGGATATTACGAGTACTTTATGTACAGGTAAAGACGTGGTTAATAGTTTTTACATACACAGATCTTTGTAAATATTGTCACCATCTGTCCCGAGATATGTAAAGGGGACATCAGATACGTGTGCCACTGCCACCTTAACAAATACCCGGCTGAGGATGAGAGCATGATATTTTGATATATTTAGGGTTTGGAATGGTAGGATCTCATGACGGTGAATACCTACTCTCTCTTCCCTCTTTGTTGGCCAAGAGGGATGCCTTGACTCATGAAAGACACACACACTGTCATTGGTTTAACTTGTGGGGTTAATATGCACAGACAAAATACATAAACACTCATGCAGTTCCTCTTGTATTGACATCAAGAATTGGAATCTTAAGGGTGTTGTCTACAGCAATTTTCCTCACTTTTTTATTTTTGTATCAGATATTTTTTTGATTGTTTTAGACATAAATTGTGACTAAATTTTACTCCGGGTGGGGGGTGGTTCATATTGGAAATTAATTTAAGTATGTGGTTCCCCCTTGATGAAATTCGGGCTTAAAAGGTGGAAAATGGTGCAGTTTAAGTATTCAAACATTTAATATACCACTGAAAATAATATTAAGATTATTTTAAATGTGAAAATTTTTTGATTGAATAATTTGAATAAAGGTTATTCTAAATGCTCTCTGACAGATTTTTTTTTTACCCCCAAGCAGTCTAAGCACATCGTTGTGGTCACTGGCAGTGGTTTAGGCATAAATTTATTTATGTTTATTTATTTATTCATTGATACATTAATTGATTGATTCATTCATTCATTAGGAGGGGCCTTTCGTCATAGTTTGAACTGCACTCATAAAAAAATTCACTCAATCAGTACGTGTAGAATTATATTTTGAAAGTGGAAAGATGATGATATTTGATCAATTCTATTGTGCGCGCTACGAGCCGAGCTTACCAATAAACCGACACCATCTTTTTTGGACTAGTCTCTTCCCACAATGGCGGACTGACGGACAGTTAAAATTATGCTCCAAAGAAAAATGACACAAGTCACACAATTAGGTCTCTGTCCAAACAGTCCAAACATTAACCGCCCACCGAAAATGTATATTTTCGACATTTACCACATATCAGATTTTGAAAACTGTTTTAGAATTTATGTATTGCTAACCACTGTAACTGATGAGTACCTACAGTACTTAAAAAAAACTAAACTATGAGCGTGGTACATGGAAATAGTTTAATTCACAGGGAGAGGGCAGATTTTTGCCACTGGCCTAGTAAACACTCCCTGTGGTGTTGTTAATGTAACCACACGCACAACTTCATCTTGCCAAGGATGAACAGCTGTAACTCTGGCCATCTTTCACTTCAGTGGAGGTAGATTGGAGTCCTTAATTAGCACTAACTGGTTTGACTGTACATTTGTCCTTGATGATGTCTACTTGGCTCTCTGCTGGAGGGTATGGAGGTATTCCATTATTTCATCTCTTCCACAGCCTCTGCTGGAACTGTGTGAAGAGTTGCCACCTGTCCAGGCGGTTCATCGGTATCTCAGTCATGTCGTGGTCTGGAATAGCAGTCAGTGGCTCTCCCACGAGGAAGTGTCCTGGTGTCAAAACATCGTAATCCTCAGGGTCAGGTGACAGAGGGCACAGAGGTCTTTTTCCAGCAGTGTAGCAAACTCCTCTGAAGTGAGCATGTGGTCTCCCACTATCTGCTTCAAGTGCTGTTTCACGCTCTTGACCGTTGCCTCCCAGAGGCCACCAAAGTGAGGGCTGGCTGGTGGATTGAAATGCTACATAATGCCTCGCTGTGCAGACTCGTTTAAGATGTGCTTCTTACTTTCTCCTGACAGCAGTGTGTGGTACACTTCCTTCAAATGGCTACGTACGCCGACAAAATTAGTACCATTATCAGAGAATATCTCCGCAGGAGTCCCTCGGATGGAAGCAAACCTAACCAAAGCTGCCAGGAATGCTGCAGCTGAGAGATCTGTCACCATTTCCAGATGTACTGCCTTTGTGGCCATTCAGATAAACAGGCACATGTATGTCTTGAATGTAGTCTTCTTTCGAGTTCTGGTTGGAGTGGTGTGAAAAGGACCAGCAAAATCCACTCCCACACACCGAAATGCTCTGACCTGAGCCTGTCATGCAGCAGGTAGGGTGCCCATTATAGGGTTGGATACCTTTGGTTTGAGTTTGAAGCAGGGCAAGCACTTGTGCAGGAGTTGTGCACCAGGCTCCTGGCAGACATAATCTAGAACTGACGACGAGTGAGGTACAATGTCGTGCATGGTCCTGGGTGCAGATTGACAATGTGATAGTGCATGATAATCAGCTCCGAGAGTCTACTCCCACTTGGCAAAAGTACAGGATGCTTGGTTTTCTCAGGCAACATCGTATTATGTAGCCTACTGCACACCTTGACTAAACCATTTGAGTCAAAGTAGGGTGACATTGACCTAATTTGTTTGAGCAGTCCTCTCCGTTATTCAGTGCACTCATGTCATTTGCAAAGAGGTGAAGTTGTACACTCTTGACAACGGTCTCATGGCACATGACAACTCCTCTGTAGTCAAGCAGGAGTCTGATGAATGAGGTTTACGTATTAAAATAGCTATTGCTCGCAGTACCCATGCTGTGACTCACTGAAGCCTTGGCAAAGTGGAGACCTTGTGTAGGAGTCCCACTGGATCCTCCATGCTGGGATTCTTATCACGCACCACCAGGGAGTTTGAGAGCACTGGTTTCAACTTGGGAAGAGATTGTTGCACCTCAACCTGGGTGAGGCCAGCAATCCTCTGATTGTAGCAACCAACTTGGGCCTGTGAACCACTGTGACTGGTTCAACTGGTCTGGTAGAGCACCACGTGAAGCTAGATCAGCAGGGTTGTCTTCTGATGGAACGTGACTCCATGCACTGTGTGGCATGATGGACTGTATTTCTGCAACGTGGTTAGCCACAAATACCTTCAGTCTGTGAGGTGAAATTCTCAACCATGATAACAGCACAGTGGAGTCCGTCCAAGCATTAAATTTAGGGTTCGTAGTATGTGGAGAGTAGAGCTTCACAACACACTGCCATAACCTGCTTAACAGCAATGCTGCACACAACTCAAGCTTTGGAATTGACAGTGTCTTGAGAGGTGCCACCTTTGACTTGGCAACTGGCAGATAAACCTTCCCTGAACCATTGGGCTTCTCACATCGAGCATAAATAATAGCAACGTATGCTTTCTCACTTGCGTCTGCGAAACCATGAAACTGTGTTGTGCTTGCTTGAATTGGAACATGTCTATCAATTCTTATATTCGCTAGAAAAGGCAAAGATAATCTGACCTGATTCCATTGATGCAGCGTGACACCATCAACAGGATCATCCCACTCCAAACCCTGAGTCCAGAGAGAATGTAGTAGTGTCTTGCTGGCAACCACCACAGGAGACAACCAGCCAAATGGGTCGTACAGACGTGCAATTGTCGACAGGATGTCACGCTTTGTAGTTGGCAGATCCGGCACATCCACTCTGTTGAGCAAATGGTCCTTCACTGGATCCCATCGCAGCCCCAGTACGTTGACAGACTCTGAGTGATCAAACCCTCTTGAAGTATTTGTCTTCACTGATGTTTCCATGCTGAGAAGTTCCCTGTGATTCGAGCATCTGCCTCCAAGAGCTTAACGAGTTGGTCTTTAAGATGTTTCGCTTCGGAAACAGTCTCACTTCCTGTGACAGTGTCATCTACAAACACGTCGTTGCAGAGAGTTTGAGCAGCCAAGGGAAACTTGTTGCCTTCATCCATTGCCAGTTGTTGTAACGTGCACAAAGACTGATAAGGAGAAGAGGCCAGACCATAGGTCACTGTATTAAGCTCATAAACACTCATCGGATCATTGGGGTCTGCTCACCATAAGATGTGCTGATACTTCCGGTCAGCTGGGTCTATCAGGATCTGACGGAACATCTTGCACACATCTGCCGTAAGAGCTACAGGTGAGGTTCTGAAATTTTATACTATATCAAATATGTCCTTTTGCAGTTTAGGTCCTGAGTGTAGCAGACTGTTCAAGGAAGGTCCGTTTACTGTTGTGGTAGGGGCATCAAACATTACCTGCACCTTGGTGGACACACTCTCTGCCTTAATCACAGCTTGGTGTGGAATCACATATGCAGGTTAACTGTGGGCAGGGGAAGTCAATTTCACGACCATCTCATTCCCAGACGACGTAAGTTGTCCTATACAGGTCATGAGGCCCAGTAGTTCATATTCACTCATGAACCTTGATACTGTAATGGGTTTTCAGCTCCGGTACCTTTTTAAACTTACGTTCAGGTCCATGGAACCTCCTCAGAGCTACACTGTATGTACTACCCAATTGTTCTCTATAAGGTTTGAATGGAAACCTCACAATATATTTTCCGCCATATGTATGTGAATGTGTGTCCCGAAAGTGGTTCTCACACTGTTGTTCCTCCTTGGAGAGCAGTTGTGTCTGTGGCAGTTCCTCGACTTCCCAGAACCTCTGTAAGGTTAGGTCCAGAAAAGTATCTACACGCACCAGTAACGTCATCTGAGGTACATTTATGGGTTCACCTGTAATCACCCAACCATATACAGTGTGGAATGCATGCGGCTGACCAATGATTTTAGGTCCAGTCATAACTTCAGCTACCATCTCAGCTGATAGTATAATTTCTACTGCTCCTGGTGTGGCAAACTGTGGATCTGCCAAGGGTAGACCCTCCAAATGCCCTAAATCTCTTGTGGCAACCTGCACTGGTGGCAAGTCACCAGTTATTTTGGGCAAAACTAATGCCCTACTGCTAAGGCACACGTGTGGAGCAAGAATTGATGTATCTCGCACACCACCACCCCTCTGGATCCCGAGACTGCTGTGTGCCCTATGCCAGATATGTTTATGTCTGTACTGCATCTTTTTAGACCCAGGCGTTGTAAGCAGGTTTCCGTTATAAAGGATGACTGCGATGCCCCATCCAATAGGGCTCGCACAACTTGTTACTGACCCATGCTGTCCCGTACATGAATAAGTGCAGTCTTCAAGAGTACCGTAGTGGATTTAGCAGCACTTTGTGGGACTTCAGCAGAGCCCATGGAAAAGACTGGGGCGTCTTCTGTTGGTGGATTTGTTGTTAAATCCGGAGCTGGTCTGTCTTGAAATGAGTTTGTAGCAGTTTCAATATGAATAAGCGTATGGTGATTTCCTCTACAGTGCTGACACCTGTACTGGATCGACACTGAGCTGGTGTATGGTGTTCCCACAGGCAGTTGAAGCATAGCTGATTTGCCACAACACACTTCTTCCTTTCATCTGGGGTCTTTGACAAGAACACTTGACACTTGATCACTGCATGCTGTCCCTTGCAAATGCTATACTGTGTTATTTCACTTAAACTGTCCTTGACTAATATCAGCGTGGTCTTAAAATTTGTATTAGAGGAATTAGGTTTACTTGCCGAACTGATTGACTGAAACCTACTTCCGCTGTAAGCTTGTCTTTGCTGTAAAGTCGATTTCTGGTTGTAGCTGCCCTCTTGTCCTCCAGCCGCCACCAACAATACATGTTTTGCTGCCTGCCTTGCGTTCTACGAACTTGAGCTGCTTATCATATTGTTACAAGTTTGGAAGCACAAACTTTTCATGTGGGCAATACCCATGAGTTCTTTTGGGATAGAGGTCTTATAATTACAGTGGAACCCCGGAATTACACCCCCTGATACTACACTTTCCTGCCATTTACACTGTTTGTACTTGGTCCCATTAAATGATTTTACATTATAACCTTCCCTCAGATGACACTTTCCTGTATTTTACACCATTTTATACTGGTCCCTGGAGAAGTGTAATTCAGGGGTTCCACGTATAAATAAAAGAGTTTAATTAAGTACTGGATTTAATAGCTCACAAAGCTACGAAATACCTAAAACAGTAATCAACTATAACTCTCACAACACAATTAGTTATGCACACAATTAGTATTGTTCCACAGAACGTTAGTTAACTTTGACAATTAAAGCACAAGAATATTTGCCATTAATCAATTAAAGACTACAAATCACAATAAAAGTTTGGTCATATCCAATCAACAGTCTCTCAAACTGTTACAATGTACAACCTTAACCGTCCTAAGGGAGGATGGCTCACCATGTACAGTGCAGCACCCAGAGTGCACCACTATCTTCACTCTTGAGGTCTTCGGTTCGACTCCTATCGCGCACCTCCTTCTTCACCTGTCGACCCGCAGCAGAAGCCCTCTTGTCTCACCCAGTACTGCTCCGAAGGTATGTGCCTGTAGCCTCGCAGTAGACTCTGACGTCACCAAGACGTCTTCCTGACATCACCAAGATGTCCTCACCAGCCTCTCTGCACAAGCTTAACACCTCCTCCGAGCAGGACCAATAGCGATCTCTCTAAGCACTCCTCTTGAATCATCAGGTAGACAGTCGCCTCAAGTAGCCAGTTACTGCCCTCCTCGACACAACACCGTCAGTGTTGTTCTCCACAGCTCACCACCTCTGCAGAACTCCAACACAACACCACAAGTGTTGTTTGTCCTTCCTTCAGCCCGCTGGCTTCACACAGCCTTGACACCAACAACAGCTGTCGTGTTGCCAGCCTCGAGCCGCAACACCTCGTCAGCTCAGTCGCGCTGACACAACACCTGAGTGTTGTCAGTCCCTTCTGCAGGGCGCTGATGCTACACAACCTCGACACCGACCATTGCTGTCGTGTTGCCATCCTCGTAATGCCACACCTCGTCAACTCCACCGATGTTACATCAGCTTCGACGCCGTCGTGATACTGCCCTCAAGGCGCTGGGTCCTCATTTCTGCGTCGCAGCCAGTGTCTCCTCTCGGCCCATCACTTCTCACGACGTCCATCGCTGCCCAGTGGCAACGCCACCGCTAAGGGCGCTGCCTCACACCACTCTCGGTCTCACTTCATCTTCACGACGCACTACAAGACTATTACAAGACTCTCACCTCCTGACTCCGCACAAGACTCTGCAATACTCTCTCATGTTGCGCAGTACCGAGGCTTTTATACGGCCCCTACAGTGACGTCAGTGGCTGATGAAATATGGTGACCTGAAGTCCAAAAATAGACATTACCTCGGTCGTACTTGTTGATAGTCACGTATTCGCACTGGCGTCATTGGGGAAACCCAGTGACGTCTCTCGGGAGATGCGACATAGCTGCGAAGACCCATGACAACACTGGTTGACTCACAGGGCTGACCACCCAGCATGATGTAATGTGCCTGCTGCCCGGCCAACATGCAACAATATGACGGATTGTCTTCATCCAATGTCATTTCGAATGCCTGCCTTAGAGGTTGGTCTAACTTTTCCAACAAAATATTCAAGAGCAAAAAATCCCAGTCTGCTACAGGGAAATTTGTGCCTTTAAGGCATTTAGGTTTTCTTCCACACTTGTAACAAATTTGGTTAACATTCCTTTGTTGCGACTGTCTACAGATGGGAGATGCAATGTACGATTGACATGAACTTTAGCTGCAATTCTAACACTTTTGAATTGTTTCTCCAACATCTGCCATATAACATCATAATTCCTATCGACAATGGGGATGTTGCTCACCAATTCACGTGCTTCGTCTTTCAAACAGCCCAAAAGATAATGTATTTTCTATACCTTAGAAAGGTTTGGTACTTGTCCAATTATTGAAGTGAAGAGCTCCGCGAAACTTATCCACTCTGCCTGGTTTCTACTAAATGTAGGCAATGATTGTGTTGGTAGCACTGCAGTTTGGGGACTCTTACAACAACCGGGAGTGTTAGTGCTCAATGTCACTTCGTTATTAAGCACCTTCGACCTGTTTACGACTATCAGCAATTCCCGCACCAAAACTTCGTAGGCACGGAACTGTCGTTTTATATCTTCCAAAGAAGCAGTGTGCTCCGATGGTGGTTTAGCACAAAGCGCTAAATAGTTCGCCAGGACTTTACTTTTGTTGTAGAATACATCTGAAAGCAGTACTTCCAGATCTTCCATTTTCCCAGGGTCTTCTTGCGCGACTTCATAGAGTTCTCGAGTTTCATCAGCTTGAGTCACGTAATAATTGAATGTTACAAGCTGTAACTCTTCAGTTGCTGCTGCCGTTCGCCGACGAGCCGAACCGCTTCAGTCTCGAATGCAATGGACTGTATTAAAGAGGGTGTGTCTGACCTGTTAGTAGTACGTGACTGCAACGACAAACAAACACTGCATGCCCATCAGGGTCGGTAGTTTACCTGTCAAAATGTACGTTCGTGTAGCGCGAATGCATGGCGTCACCTGCCGTAAAACAAACATTTGCGCATGAACATAGTTACAACGTGTGATTCGCGGCACAAAACCGCTTCTGGAGTTCACGTACCGTTAGCATCATTCACCGTGTATAAATATGTAACGATAACGATCTATCCGGCCTGGAGGACCAAAATTGTTCGTGTCGAGAGCCGAGCTTACCAATAAACCGACGCTATCTTTTTTGGACTTGAGCTCGTTTCACAAACAGCCCACTTGTACACAAATGGCCGTGTACCCAGAGCGAGTCGTCGCCACCAAGGCCGCGACCACACAGCCCTAAAATCTCTTTCTTTTACTCCCAGAAAGCGTGTAGATACATCACCAGCATCATTCTAGGGTATAAGGCATGCACTAAGTTACAATAAGATAAGCAGACTTCAAGGTTCAAATCACAAGTTATATTGGGCTAAGCTTACACAGTCCACTAGGGTAGCTATGAATCGTTACACAATCGAACGTTTACAACATCATCACAGCTAAATATCGAAGAACAGAATGGCCTCATGCCATTAGAATTACTAAAAACATTACAAGTGAAGCGCCCAGTGCGCATTAACCTGAAAAGTAAACGATCTGGACCGACGTGACCCGCTCCCGACCGCGACGATACGCGCCCGACTCCATGGTGCAAATA
>PNEQ01004900.1:5479-22833 GCA_003012365.1 Medauroidea extradentata | reverse complement strand
CTCGCAAGACTACCGGCCTCCGGCACTCAAGACACCAACTCCGCTCAGCGAGGAAGGGGAGGGAGAGGCCAGAGGGAGGGGCGGCCGAAGGAGGTGGCGAGAATGGCCGAGCAGGCCCGAAGAGGACTTAGCCGCGCCGGCGCTCCACTCCCAGCGGGTTCACGGCCTGCCCTAGGTCCGTGTAGAGAGTTTTAGCACAACGGGATAGCACACAGAATGGCAGTGTCTGTTTCACCAAATATCTTGTAAGCACCAGAGCTGAGACCAGCTCAGACTAGTCTCTTCCTACAATGGCAGACTGGTGCACAATTCAAATTATGTTCCAAAGAAATACGACACAAGTCACACAATTATGTCTCTGTCCAAACAGTCCAAACATCTTTATTATTTTTATATTCCAAATTTTAAAATTTTTCTGTTTACGATGTTTCACAAACGGTCAAAATAATTACAAGACTGTCATTGTACATTTTTATTTAATATAATGCACGTAAGAGACAGTCACATAATAAGATATTATAAAACAATTAAGATAAAAATTAAATACTTAAAAGCATTATTTAATTAGTAATCTTTTGTTATTAGCTGAAGATAAATTTAGTTGCGCTGGTGTCAAGTAGCCAGCTCTACCTTCACTCCGGCCTTCTTTTACCTACTAAGTGACACTGCCCGAGGTGGGAAATATACGTATGTGGGTTTTCATTTTTCCAAAACTCTTCACAGTAGACAAAGGGGAGTTATAAATCCTGTTTGTGCCCCCTCCCTCCTCCTTGGCTAGAGATGGGAGTGACAACACAATTTTGTCACTGCGACTAACTGTGACCAGCAACACGAATGTCACAGCTCCAAATAGCTGCAACTTTGTCGCTGTTTAAAATTCAGTTACAAACTTTTTTTTATACTTTCGTCCATGAAGGTCAATCTTTTTCGTAAAATAAAGATGTGAAACATATTTATGATGATATACTGCAACTTTGCATTACAGTGAACCCTCGATAACTCGGACCTCGATGTCCCGGACTTCGGATAACTCAGACAGAATTTTTTAAAAAAAAATTTAATAATTTTTAATTAATTATTTTTTGGTTAAAAGACATAAAAATAGTTTCTGCTGGATTTAAATTCATCACATTATATTTTAGAACAGTATCAAACTTTATAACGAAGTCGTCTATCGCTACTTAGCCTTTAATAATCCCACAGTAAATATCTGGCAAGTTCCGTGAGATAAAATGTTGCTAGCGAGGCGCGCGATGCGCGAGTAAAGATGCAACGCAGCAGGCCGACCTCTCACTTCTTTATCTTTCCTCCCTCTTCGTCCTGCGAGCCAGGCACGCACGTGTGTCGTAAATAAACATTTCAGTGTGGTGTTTGTGAAATGGCGGTAACTACGGGTTATAATGACACATAAACAGAAAATTATTTTGTTCTGGTATGTGCAATGAATTCAGGGCTGTAAAACAAATTTTCCCGGACATTAAAAAGAAAAATTAAAAATTATTGCTTCACATTGCGATGTAGAAAAATTTGTGAGAAGGTTTTACGCCCCAATGTTTTCAAGAGCCGATATGGGTGGTGAAAGAACAACACAACATCCATGCCCAAGCCGGACACGATGAGTCACGCTCGCTTGTTGATGATGCTCTGTTGATAACGTAACGGCGTCTGGAGAGTTGGAACGTTTGAAGCGTGAATCTGATTTGTTTATAGACTACTTCACGGGAAATAATAGCGTACATGTAATGGACTGTAAAATGTAAATGTCTTATGCGGGATAATTTTAAACCATTTTCATTGAGTGACGCACGTGAATGGATTAACAAGATTTTGTAGTCCTAATTTTTCCATTTTACTATACACCGACAAAATCTTTTTCTTTATTTTAGAAAAAATGTTCACGTTATGAACGAGTTAACATAGAAAAAAATGTACATTTGTTATATTCTACACCAAAAAAAAATTTAGAAGGTATTTTTTTGAAAACCCCTTATAATGGCCGCACCTCATTTTTTGGGCCTAAAATTTGGTCAAAATTATGCTGCGATTACGCGAGTAAATACGGTAACTCTGTAGAACATGATTACAATTTTATTGCTTTATAATATGGCAATTTGTGTAAGAATACAGCTGTAAATTATGTGTTCTATGATGCAATTTACATACATAAAATTAAATTTTAAAATTTGCAGTGTTAAAATATGTTCACATAATGTACAGTGATCCAGAAGGATTGTTAATTACAGTACCGTTTTTATTCATGTATACGAGGAAAATTATTTTTATACCTTTGTAACTTTGAAGGAGGGTAAAGTAACTATCAGGCTAGCAGTTGGCTGCTGCCCCTACGCTGTAACATACGGGCGTAAGGTATTTTTCAATGTAAACATCTTGTGTGAGATGCATGTGGTCACGTGCGGTGCTTGTATTGCATGAGACTGTACCGGTTGACCTTGACTACTTCGCTCGCAACCTCCCTAGCTTATCTCGAACGATCATTTCTTATCTCTCTCACACCTGCACGCACATTGGCTGTCGCCAGCCAGATGAAAACTAGAAGGGTGCCAGGTACCAGCTTCAGCTTGTAGCACAGAGATAAAAAAAAAATGATCAGCCAGAAGTAGCAGCATAAAAAATAAATAAAGATCTGACTGCCCATTTGTTTGACATTCTTTTATAGTCCTCCACGTTACGTTAATTTTCCCACTGCATGGTGGCCCTCCCGTAACTTGATACGATAGTTACTTACAAACCAGAGTTTATTGCAGCCTCTTTTGCTTGTATAAATAATAGCGTTTTAATTTCTTAGCGTTTCTTGTGATTAATGACTGATTACCCCACCTCCCCGGACACCCCTCGATAACACGGACAAATCGTAACTCCCCCCTTTTAGTCCGAGTTATCGAGGGTTCACTGTATGTATTTTTTTCCTAAATGTATTACAATCGTAAACATGATACGCCAGAACTGATAGAATAACATCACAGTTTTAAAATTTATACCTATATTTTTGAGATGTCTATTCTGCAAATCGTTATCCTTTAAATTTCTCTACAGTTAAAGCAAGAATATTAATTTCACTGGCATTGGTATACTGTATTAAGTAAAATTTCATGTGTCGTTTAAATTTAAAAAGTTATTCAATTTTATGTTTGTAAAAAAAAAAAGACAAAATAATACAAATTAATCACGTTTGAAAAGCGTTCCTTCCTTTGAAATAATAATAACATATTATCTTGCATGTCGCAACTATCACCGATAACTTATATGTCGCATGCAGAGCAGTTCCTTCTCGAAGAGCGATGCACTGTCGCTGCTAGGCATATATACAACACACCACTTGAACTGCTACATCAATTCCTGCTGCCACTTACAGTGCAAGATGCATTTAGCTTGTCACTGATGCTTTGTCGCGGCTATTTTTTTTATCGTAGCAGTTTGTAAAATAAATCCATTTATGAACATGCTGAAATTCAATACTAATTATTATAAATGCATGGCAAGCTTCTACTCTGCAGGAACTTAAGGTACGGGCAGAGGGTAACAAATGGCGACACAAGCGGCCGTACATATCAAAGCATCGATGACGGAACAGCTTGTCGAAGTTTCGGCCCGGCCCTGCTTCTTTTAGACACAGTCGCTGCAACGACAAGCGACATACCTTGCCGCAGCAACAAAATAGCTGTGACAGTATATTTTCCCCATATCTATCCTTGGCTACCTCTGTGGTCCTAGGCAGGGGCCTGTCACTAGATAGGGCAAATGCTTCTCTTATTGACGACTAACGATTCCGGTTGTACCAACATCAACATGTGATTCAAAGTTGGAAGTATTGTTTTGCAACTTAAGCATTTTAACGATATTAATGCTGTTGTAAATGAAATAGAAGTAACTTTTTGAAATTGAAGGTTTTTAAAGTGTTTCATAAATAGAGAAAATTCTCCAACGATTATTTATGGCGTTGAGTTGGACTTCCTGACTAAACATTACACTGCCGTCGTTGGTCAAACTTGTGAAACCCGTTACGAATTTTAAATTAGACGAGAGTAAACATAATTTTAATGTTGAAATGTTAAAACAAAAATATAGTTAGTGCGACGTTTGATTGAATAAAATTACTTAATATGTTCAATTTATTAAATGATACGATATTCATCAATTCGCGTACTGGTAATAATAATAATAATAGTACGAAGGTTTTTCGTTCCTTTACAAAGTTCAGACATGTTAGACAAAATTTTTACAGTATAATATAAAGTTTCAAAGAAATATTTAACAGTCAATTTTAATGAAGAGAAGAATTTTTTTTTAATACGCAAAGATTACTTGTATACTGATCATAGCAACTAGTTTTCAAGTGTGTACAGATAGTCGAGTGGTAAAGGGCGTGTGGAAACTACAGGGAAGTAAGTTCAAATCCGCACCCCGGCGAGATAATTTTTTTTTCTGGTCTTACCAATTAAGACCAAGTAACAAAGACAATTTACACACATTTAATATACGGCATCGCCTTTACCAATACTTTTATTTCCACCAACGACGAGATTGCGATACTAGCACACTCTTGTAGCAAACGATGTAAACAAACATGGCCAATGCACGCTACATTATTTCAGATAGAATTTCATGCTGCGTGGTTTGTACCTCTGGAAGTATTAGCGAGCCAAAAACACAACAGAAATAAGTAAAGAGGTCTAACCTGGCAGTGAACTCTCTTTCTCCCTTCCATACTCTTTGGTCCTAGGGTTTGGATTTGTGGAGGCTGTAATATCACAAAAATCCTTTTTTATGCATGCAGTACCACTCTTCATTGTGTTTGATTTCTTCTTTTTAGTCACAGTTTTTTTTTCTAGATGACAATGTAATTACAGTTAAATTTCTGCTGATACACATGCTACATATAGGAAAAGTTTTTTTTGACGTTGTTTCACAGAACTTAACCAGGGCACATTGTCCTGTGTTAAAGTTATTTTTGTTTGATAAGAAAAGGAAAAAATACACGAAGTAAACCTTACAAAGACCCAACAAATGATCATACATTTTAATTTGCTTTCGTATCCTCTACTGCTGCAAAGTTAAACAGTACTCTTTGCCCTGTGCCTTAAATTTATGGTGTTGGTAACAACCATAGAATGCTCGCTTTTGTAGTGCTTGACATATCATACTCCACTGCCTTGAACAATTTCTTACCTTTATCTATGAGGTTGTCCTCATGACCTTAATGTTTATGTCATTAACATCCTAAATAATACATACCTAAAACAGTTTTTTTTCTTTGTCCTCAATAAAATTAAACCAGGACATACTACTGCCCAGGACAAATGTCATTACTTGAAACTGGTTCCAAAAGAACCTCTTCTTTTTCACAGTGCATAACAGTATCACGAACCTCTTTTTCACAGTAGAAGACACCAGTTTGCCAGGTATCACATTGAATTTCATCTTTCTTAGAATCCTGATAGATCCATATTCTCTCTGTTTTTGTAGGAATGGTACCAAACTTCCATTTATTCCTTTCTGTACATCATCAGGAATATAATTCAAAGGAAGTTTTTTCAGAACATTTTTTAGGGTTGGTACAATACCTGTAGTTTAAATCCACTGACCAGATTTCTCGACACCATTCTTTGTCAGTGGGAATTTTTGGAGTCACATTGTCCATTTTCTGGATTTCTAAAGACAAAAGTGATGGGAAAATTTTTTTTGCAGTACATCTTGTAATGCATACATTACATAAAAATTAATAGGTTTATGAATAAAGATGCCCTATATATTGTACTTGTCTGCCAACGAAAGTGATTCAGTCAGTTATAAGTAGTGATAGCAATGTGGTACAGTAGAAATTTGTACAAACCACAAAATTATGATGAATAATTAGAGCGTTCATCATTTCAACTCTCAGAGCAGTGAAAACAAGCAAGATATACTAAAATAACCATGTTCACTTTTTGGGACCAAAAAATGAGCAGGCCTACATGAACTGCCTCCCTCAAAAAAATGGGCATTCCATTAAGAATATAAAACAAAATGGTGCCAAGAAATTTTATTCTGGCTCACAAGAGACTTTCAGGCCATCAACAGGAATTCTGGGCCCCTTAGCAAGTAAGTTTGGGGGCCCCTGCCTCCTTACCATTTCAAATCTACCTTGCTTTCTTTATTTCTTTCTTTCTCTCTCCAAGTTACAATTGATAGACAGTATTTCCAATTGCCTGAATGCCTGATTAATGGGACTACTGTTATTATTGTTGGATAAACTTTTTTTTTGTAGCTGACCAGTGCCGAGTCCCTATGCATGTTGTTCTCCCCTCTCTCTTGCCACTCCACCTCTTGACAACCGTTCTTCTGCTGCCTTCTGTGGCTAAAGCAACACTCAACTGTTATAAAGTAACCCCATTACACTGTACTGTCCTCGTAACTGATTTATTTGAGGAGACCTGGTAGTCGACTAATTTCATCTCTATTAACTCAGTCTACTTTGTGCATGGACAGCATTTGATTCTGAAAGAGTTCTATAAGTACATGGTTGTTCCAATAGGACATAAGGTAAAAGTTATTTAAATGTTTGTGTACAGATGTAAGAATGGGTGGGAATGAACTTTGTTTTGTTCAAAGAACTGTTACTAGAGGGCAGTAACAGTGTGTGGCCATTGCAGAGTGACCTGGATATCCGGTTGTCAGGGCACGTATCGTGGGTTGGGCGATCGTCCATCGAGGTGGTTGTGTGGCTGGAGCAGGATACAGGGAATGGCAACTATCAGAAGCTGACCCGTGCCCTATTCCTCATGGCCGCTCGCAACTCCACCAATACAGGCCCCGCTGTCGTCAACAAGCTGGTGCCCAAGGATGACAAGGAGAAAGAGATACTGGCTGGTGGAGAAGGTGTGTTAGTTCAGTTCATGGCTGTCTGCTTATCTGATTTAGCAACACACTGCTAATCTTAGTAGATTATTGGTTCCTACTTGAATGTAGTTGTTGGAGAATAACCACAGTATTAACTCTTTCACTGCAGGAGAATAAATTTTGAATATGCAAAGATAATTTAAAAAAAAGTTTTTTGTAAATAGTTTATTTTTGGTTAATTTCATGCGAAAAAACCATGTACCTAGTGTTTACAGAGTCATTTAATTCAGTGTTCAACTAAAATTGCACGTTGCAGCTTAGCAATATTTTGTATATTTTAGTATAGTAGTCGAATTTAATCAAACATGACATTAACCTGCAAGAACAGATGTGATGGCCAGAATGTTTTTAAATGTTTCTTCAACCTTGAAAATTTATTAACTTTGCATCTGAGTTACGATAATATGCATCATACACCAGTATTAAGGCCATTGTCGTTCATTTATTTCAAACAATTGCAAATTACTCAAATGTTTTTTAACCAGATGATTTTAAAAAAATTTGAGACTGTTTACAATCATAGGATACACAAATTTTCCACAGCGTTTTTAAAAATAATGTACCGTTTGCTATCAAAAAATTATTTTGCTTCATCTTGGCTTATTTCAACCTCAAAATATGTGATACTTCAGTGGCTAAAATCTAAATATCCATTTAGTGTATTGCAACAGAAAAATTCAGATACAAACAATGATATTTAAGTCTTAAAACTGTAAGAAAGAATTTTTGACATACAGTACACCCCCGATCTAACTACGGTACATTGGATCTAACAACATCAGCGATCGTAACGACATAATTTCCAGGAACCCTGGAAAAATTAATATTTTCAAAATTGATCAAAGCTAAGCAAAGTGCAATAAGTCACAGTACAACGTTATTTAAAAATAATTTTGCAATATTAAACAATTCCATACTGTAGTTATAATAAATTAGTGATATGCAGCTGTGAAATAAAAAAAGCTGTAAAAATTGTATGAACTTTGGCTGGAATGTAGTTTAAGCACGCACCGGGTTAGTTAAGTCGCACGCACAACACTGACATATGTGCAAGACACAATGATTAACGCTGCCTTATCTCCTTCTCCTCACCTCTCCATGTTCCCTCCTCCCTGCACAACTATCTCACACTCCAACACGTGCCCTTATCTGTGCTATACAGTTAGCCACCTGATGTGTGCTTAGCAACGGTATTGTATTGTTCGACTTGTTGTTCGTCTGCATTGTATTTTGCTTGGAGAGTGCTGTGCTGTAAGAAACACACTGCTAAAAATAGATAACCCCCCTCCTGACTATCCACGCCAGCCAATAACCATTCACTCCCCCCACCCCCAGCTGACAAGCCAGATTGTGCACGTGTGCGTGCGCATCAACTGCAGATGCCGACTGTGATAGTCATGTGCAAGCAGCCTGCCTGTCTGGCTGCAAAGTAGTGCCACATGTTTGTCTTTTCTTTCCCATCGTCTTTGTTTCCGTGTCTGGTGAGAGCCCAGGGGGTTGGGGGATGAAGAGAAGACACATTTTTTTTCCTCATTACAGCATGGCAAAAAAAGGACCAGCATGGCACTTAGTCTGTAAAAGAGGCAAAAAATAAAAAAAAAAACAATCCGGCATTATCTCATTTTTCTCTTGCTTCACATCCGGTTCTGCGCATTAGAATTTAGCTCGTCTTGACCTTGACAACTTCGGCTGTGTTATTGATCACTCGGCACGTGAGGCATATGGCTACAGCGTAAAACGGTCTACTAGTCTCGTATGCTATTGTCCATACTGTATAAGAATTCCGTTATTTGACATCATAAAAAAGTAGGGCTATATAAACAAAAACATTATGTATCCTTCCACCACCATGTGCTTTCTAGCTGACAATCAAAACATGTCAACAGTTAAGGAATAGTATTATTGCAATAGAATCCAAAGTGTGTTGTGATTTTTTTTGGTCATTTTTAGATCTCAGAGAAGTAAGGTAATGTATTTTCAATACAGGCTGCACAATAGTCTTACTAGGGTTAGGTGGGCAACTCCAATGGAAAATTATTTCATATTGTAGCAATGGATAGCCTACTCTTCAATAGTTTAGTCAATATACATAACTCTAAAATTTACATCATTTATTGTATATTTTCCTAGGTATGCTCAAAATTGTAACATGTAATGGCATTACAAAAAAACTTTTATGAATAACTTATATATTTTTTAATTTTAACTTGACACCTAAAAAGTTTAAATAATAATACGCTAGATCCTCGTTTTTACGAATACTGATGGTTCCATTTATGACATTCGTAAAATCGATTGAGGCCAATTTTGTCCCCAACCCCTTTACCAAATTTTAAAATTGCATTTTTTCCGCAAAGTATATCCAATGGGACCTCGACTTTCGTAGCGTTTTGCAGGAAAGTAAGACAAGTTGTCATTATAATATAAATTTATATCACAAGACTGACGCCTTCCGATTAAAATGGTACCCTTGAACGGTAAAGAATACCGACCCGTGTCCTGGAGAAAAAAAGAGAGAAAAATAAACACCGAGCACCGAGTGTCTTCTCGCGAATACATAGCCTGACATCCATATTGTTTCACACGAAAAATGGCAAATAATAACTTAAATTAAGTTTGTATCAATAGACAGACGTCTTCCGATTAAAATCACATCTACGAACAATCCATACCACCAATCCATGTCACAAAAAAAAATAAAACACAAAGCATGGATGCCTGCTCGCGCTCGTGTAGTCTTGATGTCCGTAACATCGCAGGGAAAAATAAACATAAAAAGGTTTACAAGACTCTTGTCAAAATAAACTAAAATTAGTGTCGCACGCAACATTTTTTCGGAGGCCGCTAGGCTGGTGTGCTATCCTTTGCAACACGAAAATAATGAGAAAAAAAATCAAGTGAAGTTTGAAGACAAGCCTTTGTGCTGGACTATGTTCGGTACTTGTGCCTTTTTAACGATGGCACGCCACGGCAAGAGTCGAGTTAATGCAAAAACGGTGCCGTCAACGAGTCTAAACTTAGTCACTTATGCCGTTCTTACCCGTTGCCCACTTGTGTTTACTTTCAAATGGTCGTCTGGCTGATGTGTAATGCTGTAAACGCGTCCCACCCTCTTTGTCGTGCTTCTACTTAGTTTGCAGTCACGCACGCAAACATACACACACACTCTCTCTCTCCCCACGCCGGAGGCACAATATTCTCATGCTGACAAAGGACACGTGCATCATGTGTAATTTCAGTAAGGCAGCCAATGGTGTGACCACAGCGTCAGCACCAGAAATCCTACAGCCTGGAGGAGATTGCAACACAAGAAGTTTCTCACTACACCAGCAAAATTTAATAAACTACTAAAAACTGCCAAAACTCAAAGAATAACATACAAGAAATGAGGGCTGCCACTACTGCTTCATCAGGTCATACGATCACGTCCTGTTGTTTTAAATGGTATGTTATTCTGCCATGTGTTTGGACGTTTTAAAAATATTGGTAGTATCTGCTGTCAAAATACTGCAGATTTTAGAGTGACTGCGACCAACGTGTCGAGAGACATTGTGCTTTTTTTCGCAGTGCAGAGCATTAAACTGGTGTGTTATGCATAGTTTTAGCGATTTTTCCTATGGGCCTTATACAAAGCGACAAGTAATTACTGGTAAATCATTTTATAGTGAAAGCACCTCGAGAAATCAGTTTTTAGCCTTTTGAGTGGCTCCAAATTCGTGTTTCTAATAGGCGTGGTGGTTTTTAAAAACTATAGACTTTTTTTATAAGCATTTTCATTAGTATCGCTTAAAATTGTATAATGGGACAAGCTGTAACAATTAATGCGTAGTTACGAAATGAAAATAGACTCAATGGCTTTACTGAAAGGTTTGTAATTGTTGCTGTATACTTTCACGCAAATAATGAGTCTGTTGTGGTCTGTATGAGCTTCGCGCCAAACAAGCAAGATGAATCATGCGCGCACCGCGAACTGAGAGGGAGACAAGCCTAAGCCAGCCGCCTGCTCTCTTCTCCCTTATCCTACACAACCAGACCTAGTGCGCCACATGCATCACGACTTACGGCACATGGGGAATTATGGAGCACCATTTCAAGAAAAATGTGTTTATTTTAAGTCGGTAATTTCTCTATGTTAACTTTAAGAATAAAAAAACACTTTAAAATAAAAAAATTTGGGGTGCCAAATTAATTACCTTGAGACTTAGACATCGGCGATCTAATGACACAATTACCTGGCACCGTGCTGTGTCGTTAGATCATCGAGGGTTTACTGTATGTATTAAGGGCTTGTTCGTGAGTATTTTTCAGACTGGTGACAATAACTGAAATATGTTTTAACCAAAAGCTTTGATAAAAATTTGTGTCAATGTGCAGTCACACGACCTGCAAAACTGTGGATGCATTTTTAAAAATCATGTACCATTCGTCAGCAAAAATATATTTTACTTCATTTTTGCTTATTTTCACAACAAAAAAAACGTGGTACTTTGGGTGATGAAATCTTAAAAACCGTTCAGTACATTTCTACAAAATAATTCAGCTACAAATTATAACATATAAGTGTCAAAACTTTGGAACAAAAGTTTGATATGAGTATTAGGTAGCAATAAAAAAATATTTTCGAAATCACTGCAAAACTCGGTAACAAGGCCTTAATTTGCATTAAAAGAGTATTTTCTAAACCACTGCGGAAATTAAAGAGGGAGGCCTTAAGATAATGATAGGTCGTAAACATGTGAAACTTATTTATATATGTCTGTTTATTGTATTTAGCTAAAGGGTCATATATCACTTGCAATTAACTGTATGTACAGTCCATACTGTATAAGAATTCCATTATTTGACAGATCATAAAAAAGTAGGACTATGCAAACAAAAATATTATGTATCCTTTCCCCACCATGTGCTTTCCAGCTGACAGTCAAAACATTTCAACAATTACTAAGGTATGTGATTGCAATAAAATCAATAATGTGTTGAGATTTTCTTTTGGTTATTTTTAGTTCTGAGACAAATGGTTGGTTTTCAATACTGGCTGCTGTGGTGGCACGGGATGTGCCCTACGTGTGCTAGGTTCCTACAAGTTGCTGTCCACGTGTTCTATTACAATGTCCAAAAAAATGTTAACTGAACAGTCCTCATAAATGCTACGGCCTCAGCGGAGAGCTGCTCTTATCTCAGGGTTTCGTGGTATCGAAGGGTGGACGCATGCAGAACGGTAGTCAAACACGTGGTTAGATCAACAGCCCATATTTACTATATTTTTTCTACTAAACGCAACCGCGCTTACATCGGCACTTATAAACTCCTTGTACATCAACATGAAATTAAACTAAAAGAGAACTGAACTAAAATGAAACTCAACTCAAAAGAAAAATAGCACGTGCTGAACTAAATCATAACCTATAGTGGGCCGGCCACGCAGTTCATACTGCTGTAAATTCACATCAAAATAATCAAAACTAGTTAATAATAAAGAATTCTAGGAAGTCTTTTCACCACCTACCATCGCGGCCCCATGTATTTCGATCACGCCCCTCGGCTTACCACGCGCTAACCTCCCACAACGCGGCACACATCTGGCCTCCTCGACAGTCAAGAACAAAGTAACCAGCCACGGCAACCACAATGGCATCCCAAGATACCATGGCAGCCTACCTTCCGGTAAAATGTTCTATAACATTCTAGTAAGATCAAATAACCGGTCTGGATACAAATTAAACAAACTAAAATTACCGAAAAATCTGCAAAATTCTGCTGAACATAAAGACGTATTTTACTATATTACTGAATAATTATTACAATAAAAATTATATTAAATTAAGTCTTGGCATCGGACATTGCCGGCCGTACACCTTGCAGTACCCTCTGTGAACCCCTATCAGTGTCGTCCCCGCGGCTCCATGGCCGGGCTGGCCGAACTCATCTACACATCTTTAAAATAAATACCAAAAACTTTCCAACTCAATAACTTTTAAAGGATCAAATTCTTGTAAAATTTCTAAGAGTCCAAAGTAGCTTGGAATTTTATGCCGTTTCAGAAAATTCCACACAAGAAATATTTATTTTAAATTCACGTGTAGTTGTGCAAACAGAACTCAGAACAATTCTAACTCCAGGCTTGAGAACACATTATTTAACATTAAAATATTACCATGAAAAAACTTGTCGCTAGCAATTGCATCCATACACGGTTTTCTGTTATTGTACTGTTTTGCCAGGCCCAATAGCGGTTTTACATTTAGAGATTGGGTTTTCTTGGTAATATCCTTTTCAGCAAAAATTATAACATTTATATCATTTACCTAATTGACTTTATTAAGAGATTATTAACATAAGACAACATGGAACTCATTTTGAAACAATTACTACTGACTTACATTTGTATAAACACTAGGAGTTTAATCATTCACAGGCAATGGCTTAAAGTAGGGTGGGAGGGCAACACACTGGGGCTTTTAAAAATAATAAAGGCGTCAACGCTTCCCTACACCTAACTGACGCTAGGCTGACCAGCTCTTGGTTCTGAAGTGTCAGTAACACTGGCTAGCATTATTTATGCAAAACAAATAAACAGTAACAGGGATTCTGCAAAACCCTAGAAACACAACTGACTTATCGAAAAAGTATACCCCAAGCGCAGGCTGGTCGCTTCACACTGCACATCATTCCTATTAGGATCTATAGCAATCAGTCCATGATTAGAGAGACCAGTACATCAAGAAATGAACTGTTACTATGAAAGTGGTAGGATTCCACTAGGAATTATACAAACTTCATCTTTCTTGCTAATTATATACAACTATGTCGGTGGTAATGTTGATGGAAAATTACTTCAGATTACAGTAATGAATAGTCTACTCTACAGATGGTCAGTTAATTCAGTCGTTAAAAGAATATTTCTTGTATACTTAGCTAGGGATGCTCAAAATTGTTGTATCATTTAAGGGCACTACAAAAAATAAACATTTATGGATAATTTGTATAATATTTGTTACTTATGGTTTTTTTATGCTTACCCGGCAACTAGAATTTAAAATAATAGTGGCTTATTTTGTTACAACAAACTGAAGTTTCAAGGTCATATGACATATCAAGCAAACATCTGTAGGATATTATAAAAATAACATAATACATACAAGCATATTACTACTACCGTACTTTTTCTTGTTGTTTTCAATTTGGTTCTGCATTATCAGATCATAAAGCAGCATGTTGTAGATTTCAAGTAGTAGACTAACCAAAAAACTCCCCTTTTGTGGTACGTTCTAAATAAAAACAAATTTAATACTGAATTAGTGTTACTATCATAGTTGTACAACTCAATATACTTATAAAAACTAGTAAAATATCTATTGTAGGCTACACAGCAAACATTCGTATGCTTACAACCTACATGGAAATAATATATCACCATAAGTGTGGGTAGGCCTGACTGCCCAGATCACCTTAAAATCAATTTGGATATATAATTTCATCATTAAACAAGTACACTTTAATGCCCGGGAAACACATAGGCCTAAGAATTGTGTCCTTTTATTTTGGTAATTTGTAGGCCTACAATTTTTCAGCTGATGGGCACAAAATCTCATGTTGACTTTATATTCAATAGTACCATTACTTGCCTAAAAAAAACAGACACTTTCGTACAAAAAGAATTTATTGAGTCGGCATCTTGTAAAACGCATGTTTATATATTAAAGGCCTACAACAAGAACAGTGTTAACCCACAAATTCTGTTAAAATAAACAGTATGCAATTATTATTTTTAATTTTGCATAGTAGTTTTCTGTAGATTGATTATTTGCTTCTTGCTTTGCTACTATTTTTTGTAGAATTGCCAAGCTGCCGGTCAGTTGTTATCAAGACAACGTTTTTCCAGTTCCTGTCTTCCGAAACAAGTTTTAATATCTCATTGTCGTTGGCGATTGCAGGCCGGGTTTTTAATCCCTGCATTGCAGTATATTTAATATTTGCACAAAATATTAACATAACTCCTTATAAGAATCACAAACACATACGAACACAGGCTCAATTCTCTCATAGTCACAACACGTGGCCATCCTTTGTTATATCGGTACAGGTTGACTGATAATAGTGCGGTTGTTTGTAAAATAGTTAAGAAAATAACGTAATTTGAATAGAATAAAATAGTTGAGCTGGATGCTGAGCCGTGTTATTATATTACAATTATTCCAAATTGCTAACCTATCTTTCACGTATACTACTATTTTCAATATCGGTGATGAGGTAACTGATTTCTTGTTCAGGTCTGCCACTACTGCTTCATCAGGTCATATGATCATGTGTGGTTGTTTTAAATGGTATGTTATTCTGGTGCATGTTATAAATGTTGGCAGCATCGGCTGTCAGAATACAGAATTCTTATATGGGATGGACTTTACATGGCTCAAATGTCAACGACTTCCGCTGACTAATGGTTAACATTGCCACCAACTAGATTTAGCACATTAGTGCAAATTAAACAATTCGCTTGGGCACACACAATAATTGCCATACGAAAAAAAATCATGAGGCAGAGTTTCTAAGTGTCGCCAATAAAATAGTAAACAATGAAATGTATCAAATGTGCATGTTGGTAGGCATACATAAACAGTGTGCCCAAAAACAGTTATAAAAAAGAGATGCAAGTAGTAAAAACCCAGATTTTATGACCATGTATTCAACATCTACGATTTTATGTAGATATTCTAAGGCACTGTCAAAAAAAATTTAAATAAAGGTAAAAAGTGAAAAGTTCCAATTAAAGGTTATTTCAAAATATGTTTGTCTGCTCACAGCAAAACCATGGTAAGACTGTGCCCGTTTCATCATTGGAAGGCGACAGCTGTCAAAAAAATATTGTTGCAAAGTGAATCTAATTTATTGTGGGTTTTACAGCAGTGATTTTATGGTGGTATTCTTGGGAACTGAGGGCAGTTGTAAATTATAGGTTTTACTGTACGTTGTGAATAAATACATAGCAAATAAAATAAGTCAGTTGAGCTTGCAGAAGTCATCATGGCATCTAAAAATACATCATAACTCATCGAATTTCTGAAAAAATCTTAAAGAAATATTTTAGAGTGTTTTATTAGACTTCCTTATTAAAAACTTCAAAAATTTAGGTAACTTCAGTTTTGTGTTATTGAGGTTCTTCTGCATTCAAAGTCTACTCTTCCAAATGTACTACTGTGCAAGTTTGGCTTATGATTTTTATAAGGAAAAGTTATTTACGTATGCAGACTATGTTAAAATTCTATGCTTAGGGAATTTTAGTGGATGAGCTAACATCTGACGAATGGTTTACAAGAGTGTTACTGTTGTCCTGCAGGTCGCAAATTACGACGCACAAAACTCCAGAGTGCCTCGCTCCTCAAGTCTGTGCCAGATGCCACGGAGCAGAGCATAATCCACAACATGTTCCTGAAGTCAGTGGACCCTGGCAGCTTCACCTTTGCTCGGATCCTACCTCCCAACAGCAAGTGGATGAGCGAGAACAAGCTGAGCACTATCATCTTCAGCCACCCTGAGGTCAGCAAACCACTGCACTGCTCTGTAGTAAATTACGATCTTGCATAGAAAAACAATTACACTTTTGGTTTTCAGGCAGGGTCATTAATGAGTATGGATTCCTTCTAAGACATGCTGGATTGCCTTGGTTGAAGTAAAGGTATGATATTTTCTGGTGGCTCCGGTCATGCATACTGAGGTGTCTGCTACGATGTGACAGCTCATACAGGTGATGGCTCATAGATAACTTCAAGCTTTACAGTACTATGTTTATGGGAACCAGATCAGTACTCAAGTGGTTTGGAGTTGTTTCAATAATGAAATCTCCAAAATATTTAAGTGTGCTATGCGTAAAACTATGTTGCTAAACCCTAACATAAAAAGTAACTTAAATTTTATGAGCAATTGTTTTATTTTGAGCGATGATGATGTCCTAAATGGTGGCTATTCATTAAACTTCTGTTTGGACTGGAAACTGTGACTGGGGAACATTCCTGTAATGTTGGTCTCTTGCATGCATTAGGACAGCAGGGAGAACCTTCTGAAGCCTTGGATAGGTGGATTGCAGAGTGTAGGTTGACGCGTGTCAGTTGCGTCAAGCTGTAAAATCTTTAACGCTCGCCCCCGATTTTTTTATACTTGCTATCTTAACCTTAAAGTCTTAGCATGCGCCCGCACATTTCCGATTACCGTGTTGCAGTTTAGCTTGTAAGATTGTTAAGTCACAGTCTTTATTTGTAAACCAATAATTACTTACGTTAATATATTCCAGTGTTTATCCAATGTGTATTTTCATTGTATAATTGTATCACGCAGCTTTGTTAACCTTCCACGAGTGTTTGTTTACAAATACGGCCGAGCGCCAAACCAGTATTACCAATCCCGTGCACGGACTTTGTAAAGTGCATTCACAAATGGATACGGGAAAATACGCACGTAATTAT